>VXAY01002813.1:29758-44330 GCA_013399855.1 Oxyruncus cristatus | reverse complement strand
TGGGATTTCAAACCCCTCTGTCTTTGAAGCCAATAAAAGCAAGCTGTCAGGTTTGCCGTGTAACAATGTACTCTTTTACACCTGAACTTGGAACTCCCAATACATGTGAAGACCTAGTGGTCCAGTATTTAAAAAAAAAAAAACCCAAAACAAACAAGCACCAGGGCCTCAACATCTGTCCTTTAAAATATTTTGTAAAAGAAGGAGGTGTGTTGGCTTAGATTTCAGAACAATGAGAGGCAATGAGCTTGTTGCATTACGCTGATCTTTGCCTTTCTTTCATGAAATAGTAGACAATATTGGCAGAAAATGGCTTTCTCATGAACACATGGATGAAACAGGAAGAGTCATCATTCATAGCACTTATTGATGGGGCCAAACAGCTGATACGAAGATTACCAGCAAGCCAGTTTCAAACATATCTAAAAGAGCCTTTATTGCAGGGCATGCCTCTGTAAAACCAAGTGGTGGCTGTCCCGTTTTAAGACCCCCCCACCCATTTTTCATAGAAACTTCTCTGCCTTGCTGCCATTTAGTCTTCTTAAATAAATTAAATGCTGACCTTAAGGGGCCTTCTGAACATCAAAGAGATGCAAAGACTCATGGGTTCCCAAAAACACTGGAAGAAAATCAAAATGAGTCTTAGAGGATATGTAGCTGTGTTTCCTACATGGAGTAGGATGGATCCTGAAGACATCTCATAAGGCAATTACAGTTATTCCCAGGGAAAAGGTACTCCATGTCCTAAACAGGTGGCTCAGACCCAGAGATCATTATTTCAGTGTATATGGGGAAAAAGCAGTAAATCCTTTTTGAGCTGAGCTTAAGGTGGTCTTTAATTCCCTGCCTTTTTGTTTTGGTCTTCTAGAGTGAATGTGTCAGAATTTAAATGCTTTTCTTTCAGGCCTGGAAAACATAAATGTTGGGACTTCGGTTTGTCAAGTTTTGGTTCTGTGACTCATCACAGGAACCCTGCACACACAGCACTGAGAAATGAGCAGATTTGGCTTCTCAGTGTGGCTGAGAGGATGGCCTAGAGGAATCTGTGCTAACAGTTGTCACTGGAGACCAAACAGCAGGACAAGTTTGGCAGAAATTGAGATCAAACAAGCTCCAAGATAAGCAAGCTCAGTGGTGTTACTCAAGAGCCACAAAGCTTCCTAGCATTGCGCTCAAGAGGTGATTTCCAAAAAGGCAAAGCAAATCTTTTCCCCCAATCTTCCATGGACTACATTGCCAGCCCAGATTTTTAAAATGGCAAAAAAGCTCCAAAGCTACTGAAATTTTCCATTTTGGGGCAAAAGCAGATTGGGATAATGTATTTTCTGAGAAATGATCTGCACTTCACAACATGTCTTTAATATGAGAGTCATTCCCACTTGCCAGTGAACCTACTTTTCCTCCAACTTTGCTTTGACAGTATTTATTCCCATTTTGAACCTCTTATTATTTCCATTACTTTGTTATTTTAAGCTGGAGTTCTAAGCTTAGGCAGTGTTAACTCTTAAGTTTTAGACTCAGACACACACTATATTCCATTTTCTTTCACAGGCCAAAGACAGATAACTTAGTCTTTTAGGTGATATGATAAATATTGAGCAGTTCCCACTGGCTTTTATACTGGCTTTTGAAAAAAAGTCCATGCTTTGGACATTCAGTCTAATCTATTACTTTAAAATCTAAAGTTAATTCTAAAAAAAAAACCCAAACAAAAAAAAGAGTGATGATTATCTTCAACACCTGCCAGATTATTCATGTAGTTCTAAAATATATTTATTTTGGAAGTAAAAGTGAAAACAAGCAAATCAGAAACATCCTAATTTAACTATTACCACTTCATGAAAGAAAATATTGGGAAGTCACTTCTCTACATGCAGATACCAAAGAACTTCATAGTTTCAGTTTCTTATTTAAAAAGAAGAGAATCTGCATGGGTTGTGCTCAATTTTTTGATTATCTGTGCTTTGTTTATTTTTAGTTGGGATATTTAATTCATGGGATCTTGCATATCTTCCTTTGGTGTTTCTGTCACTGATGTTTTGTTATGTGAATGGTCATACTGTTATGGCCCTTTTCTGTCCTGTACTTAACCTTGGACTTGCATTTCATAGGCCTAGACAGACAAGCATCATCTAGATGTCATCTGCTAGTCAGCTAGACTGACTCAGCATCATCCCAAACAATAAACAACCAGACACCATGATAAACTACAGCCTAGAAGACCTACTAAGGAGACTAGGAAGACAAAGCAGTAAGTGAAATTAACCTGATTCATAGCAACACTTTTATGAAGCTTCCAACTTCAAGGAACATTTAAGTATTCTAGGATTAAAATTACTGTGTGAAAAAGCACTGAATATTTCCTTCATGGTTTTTATATATTGTTTATGTGGAGTCTTAGCAGGAGAGAATAATGGAAATGTACTTCAAAATCTTTGTTTCTAGAAGAACATGGAAATTGTCACACACAGTGAAAATAGAGGGAAAATAAAGGACTTGAGACAGATGGTTAATTTTGTGTCTGTTGGTATTTAATAACTGCATTCATCTGGACAAACAGCTGGCATAAATGACTACTGCCACAAGCACTAAAATAAAAAAGATTGTAGATCAGGCCCACTAAGCCTTCCTCTGCTATAAAGGTTGTCCTAAAGAGTGTTCATGTGCACTCCAACAGAGGGTAAGTAGTTTCTTCCACTTGCAATTTTACAGAATATTTCCAGGGCAAAAGCTTTTTAGTTTAGCATTACCACCTCAGCTGACCAAAAGCCCAGAGACACGCCCTGAAATGGCTGAAGAATACTTTTAAAAGGGAGAATAACTTGATATTGCACTTTTTTTCGTTTAAGACTCTTTCTTCAGACACAGGTGGTCTAGAAGCATCTCTGAAAAATAACAGACACAGTTTCATTCACAGACTTCAGCAGACAAAGCTCCCTTGTTGAACCTCCCTTTCATGCAGAGGTTTGGTTTAAAGTCCCAATCTAACAACACTAATTCAAACTAGCCAAGGAAATAGACAGCCTATGTCATTATTCTTCTATTTTGCATGGACACAGCTTTTGAGAATTTGTAGTTGCACCACCTGGAAAACACGTTGATGTAAGTTTCCCTTTTTCTGAGGTAGGGCAGGAATTCCCTTCAGCCAAGTGAGGGTTAATATTCTGCTTTACTGTATTTAAAAAAACAAACAAACAAAAAAAATTGGGTGTGCAGAAAACATAATCTTGTAGAAGATAAAATCTCTCAGAAGATTATACTGAAGACAGGCCTTAATTTCAAGTTTCGTAAAAATCCAGGAGTTACTGAATTCCAGTAATTTTCACAAGTGGAGAGGACAGTATGTGAGGTGTTGTCCAGCTGTTCTCATTTACTGCACCTCAGTTGTTACTGTTCTGTTTGGGAGCAAACATAAAATATTCAGACCTACTGGCTGTCAATACTATTACCTGCACTTCTGCAGCAAAAGGCATCTTCCTTCCTGTTCAAAATCTGAATCTCAGAGAGGAATTACACAAGCACAGCCCAATAAAAAAGATCTAATTATGTTGTTTCTTATGGGCAGGGCCCCCTGTTTTCTGTCATTGTTTTACAGGATATCTCTTTGTAGTTTTAACACCAGTGGAGGCGTTAGAAGTCCTTTCTTATGCTATTTCTGAATACTGATGAGTATATACACTTTGACTGATTTATTAGTAGTTTTAGGAATGGGGTGGAAAGCTACAAACGGTAGCCTGTAATAGCTATGACTTGATACTTAATACTTAATATGAAGATTTCTGCAAGTTTTACATGATGCTTCCTTGCAGTTTCATTCCTACAGCTTCTTTCAGAAATGATTGCAACCAGCAGGTGCTTCAGGTGGATGAAACCACCAAAGCCAAACCCAGTTTTATTTAGATGATTATTTGGACAGAGATCCTGCTAAAGTCACCCACAAATGCACTTACTGAGACAAGATATGGTTTCATCTGGCTGACTTTCACTTTCAGTGAAACTTCTGCTGAAATGAGCAGGAGCTGCTGCCTATATCCAGAGCAGAGGATTGTTATATGTTTCCTGAGCCAGAAGATGACAGTCAAAACAAACATGAATCTGAGAAAGGCTAGTGAAAGACAGGATGCCTGCAGGAAATGGCATTTTTTTTACTGTCTTATTATACTGTCTTATTAGATACTGTCTTATTATGAAAAATCCCTCCCAGACGTGTAAAGTGATGGTTTCCTGGACACCCTCCTCCCCCTCCCCCTGCACCTGGGGAGACATTCCCAGAAACTGATAAAAGGATTAAAAGGACGAAATGAGAGATATGGAGAAAACATGGCCTTTTTTCATGAACATCCTGGCAGCTGGGAATTTGGGAAGTGGACTCTTGGGCCTATTTCATCTGTCTATCACCCCAGCATTAGTTTATTGACTATAGTCACTCAAACTGCCTGAAGAAGAAGGCGTAAAAAGAGATTGGACGTAAGCAGAAGTTGGGGAGAAGCTCCATCAACTCTGTGGGCTGCCTTTTCTTCCCCCACTTCTTGGGATGAGTGATTGCTTTATACATATATACTAATTTTACTTTTGCTCCATAGTACTTTAAAATTTTTACTTATTCTTTGTTAGTTCTTTTGCTTTAGGGCATGTGCTTGACTTTTGCTTTACTTATTCTTTGTAAGTTGACTTACTTATTTGTAAGTTGCTTTTGCTTTAGGGAATGTGCTTAAGTTTTTGCTTTAAGTTTGTAAGTTGTTTTAAATTGCTTTAGAACCTGTGTTTTGTAAGTGGTTTTGCTTTAGAGATTTTGCTTAGGTTTTGTGGTATTAATATTCTCTGTAAGTTGCTTTGCCTTAGAGCGTGTGCTTACGTCCGGCCTTGTTGTTGCTACATGGTTTCAGTATAACTTTTGCAGTTAAATGTTATCACTGACAACACAAACCCTGTAAGTTGTCACAAATTTGTATTAATAAACATGTTATTTCATTAACTTACAGGAGTGAGTCCTTTTTTAGGAGGTGACAGTTTCATCGATGTCGAAATAACTCATAGGAGAAATCTACTGAGGGGTTTTCCTACCACTGTTAAGTGCAGTCCTTATATAAAAAGGTATCAAATGTCCTATTTGTCTCCGCAAATCTGTTAAGCAAAGGGTCTCATTAGGTGAGAAGCAAACAGACTGTTTTGGATCTTAAAAGGCTTTGATGTCCTGGGGAGGACACTGATACACAAAAAAATAAATTAATACATTGGATAGAAAATTCTTCTTTTCTGCCCCTTTTAATGTGACACAGATTAACTAGTATCTTTTAATAGCCCATGCTTGGTATTTCTGCCTGCTGACAGAACCAAATGGCCAGCCCTCAGATTTGCTGGTGGGAGACGAACATGCAGCAGGGCACTGATCTCAACACTGCTGCAATCAGGAGAAGTGCACTGGGGTGATTTCCAAAGGAGGCAACTTTCCAAGACATAAGCAGATGTTTTTTGCTGCACCATCCTGCCAACCACACCAGAGTTTTTCAGTTTGGAGTCTGCAGAGGCTCTCCTCCCATCTGGGCCCCACAGCTGCATTGCCAGACTTTCAGCAGAGCTTACAGGCTGAGCTGTGTTAGAAACGCGGCCAAAAATGCATTACAAAGCTAGAGGAGGAACTGCAGGCAGAAAATAAAGGAGAAACAGGCTCCCCTTTCTAGAAGCTTGTTACCCCTGAGTTTGCTGAAGAACCAGGTGGGTGCAGAGTGCTCTAAGGTCTGCCCACAGCGACTACTTTAATCAATAATCAAAAGTAATAAACACACATGTGGAACTAATGCATTTGTCTGTTTCATATTTTGACCAAGCCACTTCAATTTGGAAACATTAATATTAGCTAGAGTACAGGAGACCAAGGAAATCTTGGCAAGAAAGGCCAGAAAGAATTTCATTTTTTTCATGTCAAGGTATTAATTGTTTAATTTTAGATTAGTGAATGCTTTTCAGCATGGGTTGTCTCTTCGTTTCTTTGAGAATTGAATCAGCTTTCATGCATCTGACTATCCCAGGAGTGTTTGTGCTTAGGTTAAAAATGTAGTATGCAGAAAGACCCTAGATGTGATTAAAGGAAAAGACAAGAAATAAATCTAAAGCTCTGCTAAAAAGAATTTTTCTTTTTTTAGCTGTAACACTGAATTGACATAACAATGACTGAAATACATGCAATGAATATTTGTTTGGTTATGTAAATTAGTAGAGCAGAGTATACTTCATCATCAGAGAGCTGTTTTAAAGACTTTAGAGGTTTAGTTTCTATGTTATGTAGTAAATATTTATCCACTATTCTGCTAAGTTACGAAAGAAAAAAAAAATCTACCTTTTTATTGCAATAACCATAGTGATGTAGAGAATAATGACACAACAAGGGACATAACAAGCATATATGCTTCGAACAGATTCTGTATATTTTCCAGGTTCTATTGCTATATTGAACTATCACATATTTAAATGGTCAGAATAGGGAAGGAAAAAAAATAAAAACATATTTTCCTTATTCAGACTGTAATACACATTAGGACACATTTTTTGATAGTGTCTTCTTGAGGAGATTTTTAAGTGCCAGAAGAATCTGCAGACCTTTCCTATGGTGTCTGTTTCCTTTCCTTCTTTACATTTATGAATTCAGTAATAACAGAGATAACAAAACAAGCACCTTTCCTTGCCATATCTTATGTGATAAGGTGGAACTCTCATTACCATTTGACAGGGAGGGAGAAACCTCAGGGGTAATTTTGGAATAATAGGGCTGTCTTACCTTCCAAGATAAAGGCCAGAAGCAGTGTACATCATTAGAATGTAGTTATCTGTGTTGGATATATTCTTAAGGTCGCTGAGAGTAAACAGATAAGGATGTTTCCGGAATCCTTATCAGCCCCCCTTAATTCCCTTTACTCTAGCTTTACTGAGGGAAGTCTTTCCTTCTGTGGAGAATCTAAACACGTGTTTTTTTTGAGGTAAGTACATTTTTTTTTCTCCTTTCATGTCAAGAGCATAGTCTCAATTTTCTTCTTATTTTATTTTATTTATTATTTTATTATTTTATTTTACTAACATACTGTGACATATTGGTGACTTTTAGCTATGATAAGAAAGCCTTGTGTTCAATACCATGCTTTTCTCGGTGGTTCTGGATCCCAGTGCTTCTGCCTCTGAGTTGACTGACCAACCACCATGATTGTGGCTAGTCCCCTCCACTTTCCATATCCATCCTTGTTGCAATAAATATTATAAAAGGCAAGCCATGAGATAAAACAGGTGACCATTGCTTTGCTGGTGACCACTGTGCCTTTTATCATCCTTACAGACTAGTGTGCAGACACTGTCTATGTGTATAACCAGTGCATGAGCCAGTGAAGTTCTGGATGAAAAAGAACATCTCCCTCTGTAACAGACAATGCCTTGAGCAGAGACAGTTTGGGTAGGAATGTGCTGAACACACTCACTGGTCCAGCTCTACAAGTTGGATGAGAGGGACATTTCTAGCCCAGTGTTTTAAAGTATGACGCACTGCTGGTAACACCAAGCAGACCTCCAGGAATCAGAAGAACATTTGTGGCTCTCATGTCTGGGATGAGACCACAGCTGAACAAGGAGTTTAAGAGAATCAGTTTGGATTTGTGGCACTAAATGGGCCAATTGTGAACCTGAAACATAGATGTTCACCATGAATACCTAGTCCAGGAAAAGCAAGATCTTGCTAAGACAGACATGTGTGGACAGACTCAGTCTCCTCTGAGCATTATATTGGAGATATGCCATATAGCTGTGTTGCTATGAATATTTTCAAGCTAACAAACCCAGCTGGTAAGTACAAGGCTTCTTAGGTCAAGCACAGTGCCCTGTTAGCACAGGTCTCTTACTTCCTAGTAACATCTTAGTCTTAATCGAACACTTTAGTCACACAAGAACTCTCCTAGCCTTTACTTTTGTAGAGTAGGTTTCCCTAACCTAGAGAGGGGCAGAGGAAAACACAGTTTCTGCAAATGTCATTTTAAGCCTTATTTCTTTTTCAGAAAGATAATCATGCACTTAGAAGTCAACAAAAGTGCACTTTATATTAAAATGATATTATATTGAAATGATCTTGATACTCTAGCCAACCCTTCAGCAAGATTCTCTAATCCCCATTTAAGATCAGACAAAGGTAGATACTGTCAGGTGAGACAGATATTCAGCCACATCAAAAGGCTTCAGTCACAGCAAATTCTGTTCACAAAAATAATTGCAGCAGCTTGTATCTTGTCCCTCAGAAAACTTACTGTCATACCTGTTTGCTCTGTCAATAATCAGACCACATAAGCTCATGTGCAGTTCTTCATCCATATTATATTTCCAAGTACACATAATCTATTTGTATCATGCATTTCTCAGAGGTCAATGATTTATTAAGCATTTACCTCATGGCATTTTCCCAGTTTGACATCAGTACCCCATAATAATGATGTGCAAGCACACTTTTACAAGATTTTCATGGGATACCACAAGTAATATCTTGAAATGAATCAAGCAAGTGATGACAATTAGTTAAGTAATGCAAGAATATCTGCTGTAACTTGCGCTTCAAGCAAAATATGAGGTGGAAAAGGCCAGTCCTCATCTCAGAGGACAAGAATGCTCATAATATACTAATCATGAAGTATTTCCTATAGATGCAACACAAATTCATCTGAACACCATCTGATTGCGCGTCAAACTTTGCTGCCTTTGTAAGCTCTTACAGCTTTGCCTCACATTAAACCATCTTTTCAAATGTGGTGTAATAGTCTGTTCTCAGGAATTAAATACATATTCTTTCCTTGAGGTAGGAAGATGAGTAACTTTCCATGAATCAAGCTGGATGAGAACATTTCCCTGAGGGAAAGCATTGTCTATATACCACAGGTTTATTGAAAAAAAAACCCCAAGCTATATTTCCCCATTGCAATTCAACAGGCAGTGTTCCTTCTTCCATGTTGATAGTGGTCCAGAATGTCAGAATTGATAGCGAGGTGTGCTGGATTTAATCATAGACTCATGAACAGTTCTTTTCACTGAAGATGACATTGTCAGTAGGGGCAGAAGTCTCAAAATAGACGAAGTCAGGGACTTCTTATGAAGTCTAGAGGGCAGTACAACTTTCTGTAACACTCACTCCAGGGTTCATTCCTAAAACCAAAATATATCACTTTTTGTCTTTGCCACTCATCTGAACACCACAGAGAGAAATCAGAATCCCAAAACCACATACCTAGTTCTCAAAGAAGGACAAGCAACTAGACTCATTGTATTTAAAATACTTAGCTGGTATTTTTTGTGGAGGTTTTTTTTATCTGTTTTGTTTTGTTTTAAATATCTCTTATCTTCTTCAGTCTGTTGAAGCAAATATTCTTGACCTGACTGCCTGTGTGTTATTACCCTAGTTTCTAAGAAAGGCATCAGTGAATTTTACTCGTGTTTTACTTACAGTTGAATGACCTCATGAGGCACAAAGGCAATGGTGACTCAGAGACTTTGCCCGAGTGGAGACAAGAGCAGTTCCAGTGCTCCCACACAGCCAAACCAGCCTGAGGGTCTGCTCTGCCTCCCAAGAGTAAAGCCTGGTCATAAATGTGCTCCTCTTCCCCCCGAGATTTCACATGGACTGCTTCAGCCAAAAGCAGTTGAATAAATAAACTGAATTTACATAATTAAGTTAATGTAATTTAGTTGGTCAGCTTAGGAGCAGGGAGTTTTCCAGAGAGGACTCTACTCCACGGCTGTGTGTGCCACCGGTGGGTTTCCCCGCTTGCCCACGGGGGTTCTTCGTGCAGCCACATGCTCCCCTCCGACCACGCAGCATCCCTTGTCCTATGGCAACGGGGCACAAACACGGTTACGCCCCAGGAGAGCCTGGCCAGCAGCGTTTTGGGTGGCTGTTTGCAGGTTGTGGTTGGTAGTTGCTATGGTGCCTGGCAGGCAGGTAAGAAAAGCCCTCCTGAGGGACACTGCCAGCAGCTGGCTGCTCCTGCCTGGCTTGCATGCAAGAGTTTCCTTTCCAGCCTCTGCCTTGAGCATGAAGAAGGCTGAATAGACACAGGTGTTTATTTGGCTACGTGGCAGCAGCATCCTACAATGTTATTTGCCTCTAATGGGGCATTTCTGTTGACTTAGATTTAGACACACTCTGCTGTTGATAAAACATGCGCCCTCTGCCAGAAAGACAATAGCAGCACTGTTCCCCTACATAGTCCAAATCCTTCTGCACAAATAACAAATATTACTTTCCTTATGTTTCCTGCTAGTGCTTCTGAGAAAGCCTCAGCATCCCACTTTACTCAGAAACATACCATGGTCACCAGGCCTTAAAGAATTAGGTTCTCTTGGAACACTGCTTTTTACAAGTGCGTGTTGAAAACAGCACCAGATAAAGAGACAGCCTGTTTACAAGCCTTGGTTTTTGCTTTGTCCTAAGGACAGAACGGACACTGAAAGCCATCATGTCCTAGCCTGAAAATAAAATCCTTTCAAAGTGAACAATCAATATCACTATAAGGACTAAATTTCCATGGTGATGCCCACCATGGAGGTCAACATAATCCATTTGCCTTATTTCAAAGTGACCCTTTTCAACACTGTCCAGCAACTGGAAATGTACCAAAAGATTCTCTCAGCACCTCTTTGGGTACTTTTTGTGCTGTTCTTCTTAGTCTAGATGGCCCTTGAATATTTCTGGGAGAAAGAATCAGAAAAGTCTGGATGCCTCTTTCAGGTTTATGGATCAACCTGGTGAGTTAATGAGAACCATTCTTCTTCTGATTAAATTAGATACAACCATAGCAACAGGCTGTCTCAAAATGGTTTTGTTTCTCTCAATTAAGAAAGGAGCCAAACGCTCCAGACTGACCCAGATAATTTGCTTGACCTGAAACAAAATTGCTCATTTTAGATTTGGACTTGTAGAACTTTTGATCCAATAACTCTTCTTTGAAATTCAGAGTATGAAAACAAAAACTTTTTAGACAAGGAAACTTTCCTTCAGAAAAGTGTATCCAACCTAATTTTAAAGTATTTTTAAACTGTAAAAAAGTTGATCCAACCTTAAAAACACGTTTGGTCTTCTCAGCATTTCTCAGCCTATACTGAAATGAAATTAAATAGTACTTCTGCCTCTATATCCTTTGTATTACTTTAAAAAAATGAGCTCAAGAGGCAATGAGAACATTTTTCTGGCTATATTTTAGGGTCTAACCCGCATTAAGCTTTTGCTGAGATGCCAGTGCTCTTGTCTCAACAACTTCCCATTTGAGTGAACTTATTCCACACTTTGAAGAATGTAAAGCCTTAAAAATCAATGTCTGCTTTGTGGTTTTCTGTGACAATGGTTTACAGTTGCCAAAACCACAACCCTTTTACCACAATATAAACAAAAAATGAACTCTCAGGGTTAAGATCAGATGCCATTCCCTTTCCCTTCTGCGCTTGTAAACATCAGACATTTAGAAACTAGGAGGAATCATGAATCTAGGAATCAAGGAGAAGGGATCATGTGTCCTTCCTAGGGGAGGAAAAACGAAACCTGGATTTCCAGCATGAAAATAAGCAGCCTTTTGAATCAACAGCATCAAAAATCATTCCATTTCACAAGGAGAAAACGACATTTTCCAGAAAGGCTTTCCAGATCATCAGGTTTGCCAGTAGAAATGTGCCCCACAAGTCCAAACACACTTCTTTCCAGGGCATGAGAAACAGTGACAAGGTGCTGCCTGGGTGACATCAGAGGAGCTTTCCAATCATCAGATCCTTATTTCCACACACCTGGCGAGGCCAGAACAACTCCTGAGCTTCCTCAGGAGATGATGACACAGGGGTGACACAAATTTCACTGTGCAAACAGGTGCATGAAAAACCAGGTGCTCAGCACACAGTGCTCAGCACCCATGTCTGATCAGAGCGAGCAAGGGGTTCCAGTCAGCAGGGTTGGCTTGGCTTGTCAAGGGAATGAGGGCCTGTTAACAACAGATTTGCTTGTGACGCCCAGTTGTAAAATCTGCATGTAATTGCTCGTGTTATGCAACAAGTTTCATCAGAGCAACAAAACCAACCAGTGCTGTGTGTCAATTCACTTATATTCTGCTCATCAGAGGCAGAATGAGTTGCACTCATTTCCAACATAGGACAGAGAGCCTCAGATAAGAACTAAGAAACAGGGAAATACATCTTGCTTGGTTGTTTTTTTGTTTGTTTGTTTGTTTTGCTTTAGTTTTTTTTGTTTTTTTTGTTAGATAGTCACACCACAAAGCATTGCAGAAGGCTTGTGTTTTCCAGCAAGTAACACACAAAACCCTACTGATTTTAAAACACAAAACGTACTGATTTTGTGGAAAACGAAAGACAAGACACAACAGGATTTTTGACCTATATTTTCAAAATAAAACCTGTCTATTAATAGTGTCAAAAATACTTAAACTATTAGAAATGGAAAAGAAGCACATTAGATTCATGTTTGTTTTAAATCTTTAGTCATATTCTATGCCATCAAATTTCCCATCCATTTATAATTAAAAAATAAATTTGATTTGAAATTTTAAGGTATTCACTCAGACTTTCAGACTGCTCCCAGCTAAGACCAGCTCAGACCAGCTGCCCTGCGAGGCCTAATCAGCTGAATAGGGGGTTGAACCGAGGTTAGTGCCAGGAGATTTAAACTGCTCCAGGGAGCACGAGCGACCTGGAATGCAGTGAACAGGGCCATGGCACGGCAGTTCATGCAGGCAGGGTGAGCCGGACGGGCACAGCCACCCTCCCACCTCTCTCTGGTGAGTTGTGAGGTAGGTGTGTGGCTGTGGCTTTTTTTTTTCTTTTTTTTTCCTGGAACTCAACTAGACCCAGCAATGGTTTCCAAATGAGCGAAAGCCTTTGCTGCTGCTCTCCGGAGCAATGTGATAACCCAGAAAGGACCCTCCAGGGAGGATGCAGATGTTCAGATGTTCTCCGGCTGCACAGGGTGGCTGAGCCTGGTGTCAGTACCACAGGACAGTGCAAAAGACACCCGCGTATGATGCGAGCAGGTGAGTGTTTTGCTGTGCTTGGTGGCAGAGCTCAAGGAAGAGGTAGAGAAGCTAAGAAGTGTTGGTGAGAGTGAAAAGGAAATAGACTGGTGGGGTCATACCCTTTTGACCCCAGAAGAAGTCCAGCAGGAGACGGTGAAGTGCTGCCCCTCCTGCCATCAGGCAGATGGAGCGAAACAAGTAGATGCAGGGGAATGGAAACAGGTCCCTGATCGGAGAGGTAAAAGAATCCCCTCCTGACCCTCATCACCCCCCAAGGTGCCCTTAAAGAACAGGCATGAGGCCCTGGACCCAGAGGGTCAGGCAGAGGGCAGTCAAGAAGAGGATCTGTCTGGAAAGTCTCCCGGTTGCGCCCTGTCTACCAGACAGGTTACAGCCGCAGCTATGAAGAAAAAAGAAGGGTAGTTGTAGTCGGTGACTCCCTTCTGAGGGGAACTGAATGCCCCATGAGCCGACCAGACCCATCTCACAGGGAAGTCTGCTGCCTTCATGGGGCATGGGTGAGGGATATTAGTAGGAGACTCCCTGAGCTAATCCCACCCTCTGATTATTACCCACTGCTGGTGGTCCAGGCTGGCAGTGATGATATAAATGACAGAGGTGCCAGGGTAATTAAAAAGGACTTCAAGGAGCTGGGTCAATTAGTTAATGGGACAGAAGCACAGGTGGTGTTTGCCTCAGTTCCTGCAGTAGCAGGGAGCAATGAGGAGAGGAGTAGGAAAACCCATCTTATCAACAGGTGGCTAAAGGATTGGTGCCACCGGCAGAATTTTGGTTTTTTTGACCATGGGGCCAAGTCTATGGTACCAAGCCTGCTAGAGTCACATGGGCTTCATCTCTCTAGCAAGGGCAAAAGAACTTTAGCCCATAAGTTGTTGGGGCTGATCAGGAGGGCTTTAAACTCGGTTTGAAGGGGGAAGGGGTTAAAACGAGGCTCTCCAGAGATGAGCTTAAGCGTGGAAAACCTGAGTTAGAAGTGAAATCAGCAGCCCAACTGAAGTGCATGTGCACCAATGCATGCAGTCTGGGTAACAAACAGGAGGAGCTGGAAGCCATCGTGCGGCAGGAAAGCTGTGATGTAGTCGCCATCACGGAAACGTGCTGGGATGACTCACATGACTGGAGTGCTGCCATGGATGGCTACAAGCTCTTCAGAAGGGACAGGCAAGGTAGGAGGGGTGGAGGGGTGGCTCTGTATGTTAGAGAGTCTCTGTACTCTGTAGAACTTGAAGTCAGTAAAAATAAGGTTGAGCGTCTGTGCATCAGAATCAGGGGAAGGCCAACAAGGCTGCTATCCTGGTGGGAGTCTGTTACAGACCACCCAACCAGGATGATGAGGGTGATGAATTATTCTACAAGCAGGTGGGGGATATCTCAAAATCACCAGCCCTTGTTCTCGTGGGTGACTTTAACCTGCCGGATGTCTGCTGGGAACTCAGCACAGTGGAGAAGAGGCAGTCTGGGAGATTCCTAGAGTGTATGGAGGATAATTTCCTGCTTCAGCTGGTAAATGAGCCTACCAGGGG
>VXAY01002813.1:16213-29494 GCA_013399855.1 Oxyruncus cristatus | reverse complement strand
AAGGGGTCCAGGAGGGATGGACATGCTTCAAGAAGCAAGTCTTGAACCCACAGGAGCAGGCTGTCCCAGTGTGCCGAAAGGCAAGCCAGTGGGGGAGATGGACAGCCTGGCTGAACAGGGAGATTTTGAAGGAAATTAGGGGGAAAAGGAGAGCTTACTGACTCTGGAAAAAACGGCTGACTACTCATGATGAGTTTAGGAATATAGTTAAGTCATGTAGAAAGAAAATTAGAAAAACAGGACACAATTTGAACTCAATCTAGCCACTTCTGTTAGGGATAACAAGAAGTGCTTCTACAAATACATCAATAGCAAAAGGAGGGCAAGGAAAACCTCCATTCTCTGTTGGAAAGGCGTGGGGAACAGAGCTACCAAAGATGAGGTACCATCATTGACCAACACTCCTGGCTCACTGGGGAGGTCCCAGACGATTGGAAGCTGGTGAATGTCACACCAACCCACAAAAAGGACTGCAAGGAGCACCCAGGAAACTACAGTCCTATCAGCCTGGCCTCGTTGCTTGGCAAGATTATGTAGCAGTCAGCACTGTTCAGGTGTAGCATATAAAGTTGATTATAGACACCTACATCCTAAATGACAATTTGGGATGTTTTTCTTTAGAATTATTAGAAAATGCCACAAGTATACTCATTTTCTTTTGGTAGTGTACTTTGTCTTTTCAACATGTTCTGTTGGTACTAAAATCTACGGATGAATAAAATATGTGTTTTAGGAAAACATTTAGAATGGTACAAGTATTTTATTCCTATTGTTTTACTAGATGTGTTGTTTTCCGGGTTTTATTTTGTAACTGTTGCACATCAGAAGCTGATTCCTTTACATATTGGGCACACTTAAAAGACTACGCAATACAGACATATTTTTTTGGCAAATAGCTGAGAATCTTTGAAAAGGCTGCCCTGTCTTGAGAAACAAATAATGTCTCCCCAGTCAAGGCTTTTGAAAGTCCTTTTCTCATTCAAAACACACAAAAAAAAAAAAACAAACAAAAACAAACACAAAAAAAAACACACACACAAAAAAAAAAGAAATGTAAACTCAATTTAAGGCAGCAGAAAAGGTAATGAAGTTACAAGCAGGAGTAGCTCAGCTAAAACAGAGCATTGAAATTCTTTGTCCTGAATCCATTGAGCAAAAACAGGTTGTTCACGTTTCTTTCTAATGCTACTTAATTCATTTCTCTGAAGATACAAATGTCAGTTGCATGACACCCCGGTTGTGAGCTTAGAAATGTCAGCAAAGACAACACACTCACCATGTCACTCACATTTCAGGTGATCTAAGGATAATGCTCTCTAAAGGCCTTGGCATACGTATTTCTAGAGCTCTTTGATCTCATTACAGAAAGCAAGGTGTGTCTACAGATTCTTCTGAAGGGAAGATTTAGCTAATTGCTCTTGAGCAATTTTCTGGTTTGTCCTCTGCCTGGTAAGTACTATTTCCACACCTAGTGCAGCAAAGGACAGTGTGTCACTGTCACCTACCATGTCCCCAGCTTTTTAAACAGATACTGTGTTCATGGGAATCATTAAACTTGTAGTTGATGATATCATGGAAATAATATCTTTAAACAATTAATCATAATCCTATGTTGATTTAAGATAATGTGATGTAGTATCCTAAAGTCAATATTTTCCTTATGCTTTCTGTTCGAACTGACAAAACCTGGCTTACTCTGCTCACTGTGTTACATTCTGTTCTCATTCACTTACAAAAACTTGTGTAGTAACACACATAACTCAAAATAGAATCAATGCCTATGACTCAGTGAGGAATCTCACACCCAGTACAAAACTTCAGAAGGAAGAAGCAACCATGTTATGGTGATGGTTTTTCACAGCAATACCATAATTTTAAATTCTCCAGAACCAAAAGTGCAAATCCAGATCCCAAGGAAAACTTGCTCCAGAAAACTGCTTACACAGAGGAGCAGTTGAAAGGGGCTAGAAAAACTTGTCACCAGCAAATGTGTGAACAAAGGAGATCAAAGCCAGGAAAAGCACTGCAAAATACTATGGTCACTCTGCTCTTTCTGTTTATTAGGGTCAGTGAACTAGAAACTGCTCAAGCTGAACATCACATCTCAGGGACCATATTTAAAAACGAGCCATGTACTGTCTTCTGTGAATTGCTCCAGTTCCTTCCTGAATTTTCTCTTACCGGTTGCCAGTGTTTCCATTGTGAATGCTAGGAAAAGACAAAAAAGCTGTTGTCTTAACAGTGTAAACTCATGTGTTCATTTGTAATCAGCTGGAGTGAAGCTCAAATGAGGAGCTATAATGCAGAGTATAATAACAAAGATACATTCCAGATGTGAATACCTTTATCACAGAACAGCATGACAAGAATGAGTTCTTAACCACTTGTCATAAAAAATGGGAAGCAATTGATCAGACATTGTCTGTAGCTCTCGTTTGACGCAGCAGCAGAGAAATTTTTGTATCATCATACCTATCTTTTTCTACTGATTAGAAATCAAACAAGCTTTCAGACCCTTAAGAGGGTTGAAGGAGAACCAAATCTGTGGTGTGATCTGGCAGAATAAGTAGCATTGGTTGTGTGTTGCAAATACACATAAGAGTGGAGAGGAAAAGTGTGTTTTCATATCATGAGTTCACCCTAATACGTCTGTCCCAAGGCAATTGTTAGAAGAGAAAGCTGGTGTTAGCAAATAAATTCCTATATTTGGGGTCGTTTACTAAGTGGAACATTAAAAAGGCGTTAGGCACATTGTCTTTCTAGCAGGTGGATAAGAATATAAATTATTAAAAGCAAACAGATTTCTAGTAGTGAAGAAACTTTCATAGCAATACTAAAGTGACAAAAATATTTGATAATATTATGTGATGTAATTTTCACTTATTCTTTACTGGCTAATTAAGAGAGAAAGTAGTTCAGACATATCATCAGCTTCATACCTGATGTTTAGGGAACAAGACACATTACCAGATTTGACTATTAATGAGCTCTGCAACTACAGAAAATTAGTCTCCAAGTTTTAGCATCCCCCCACAAGGATAACCATTTTTTTTTGCAAATGGTTCTGCAGTTGAGCTCTCATGTGATTTAGTATTTGCAAAGAGGCATGGTGTCACCTCTCCAAACCAACCATGTGTTGGTATGCATAATTTAATTTCCAAAAATCAGCATTTCAAGGAATGGAAAGTGTATAGACGACTTTTTTGAACTGAGTAACCCAAGAACTTTTTTTGCAAATCATTACTACCTTCAAGAATAGCAGAGCGTTTCATTGACAGCGTTTTGTTAGCACCGGTATTAACTGAAGATTAACAATGCTCTGCATACTTACATAACTACAACTATAAATGCAAGTCTGGTAGTATGAGTCTGGTAATAATTCTAGAACTACAGCACCTACTTTCTTTGAAGAGACAGAGATATTTTAATTGACTGATTATAAACCCTGCATGGGCAGACTAGCCATAAGCTGGCAGTGGGTCTCCCTCTAAACTAGAGCCTTCAGGCAGTACTTAGAGATAGGTTGCCTTAGAAACCCCCTTGTAGAGTCTCTGTTGCAGAAGTGAGAGGCCCTTTTAGCCAGGAGAAAAATCATGATAGATTATGCTGAAACGCCTTTGAAAAATTCTCCCTCTAAAACTTTGCAATTGGGTGAGGAAAAAGTGGGAAAGCACAGGAGGTTCCCTATTTTTGCAGAGGGAAAAAAATTCCCAAAACATTCTCAGTAACATTGAGTACTCAAGGAGAATTATTCTACTCCTAAAGATGCTTAGGAGATACAGAGGAATGCAAGGAGCTACAAGTGGTTAGAGAAGGAGCACTGCCTCTTGTTGTAGGTTGAGCAGAGCCCTCCAGGAGCTCCTATGACAAAGTGGACTGGGTCTTCTACACATACTCCAACTGAAGGGATAGTCACTCCCAAATCTGGAGGGAGGGCGTTAACTCCCAGACAAACTAATTACAGTTAGTAATTAATTCAGCTCTAATATTTAGTAATCTTCAGAGGTATACAGCACAAATGTAAATAAGTACACAAAGCTGGTGATGTAAGAGCTGTTTGTTTGTAAGAGTGGAAAACTAATTGACTTTGCATCCTGTTGAACTTCCGAGTATGAAGAAGAATCAGCGAGATTACAGCCTCCACTTCTCAGCAAATCAGGTATTAAATATAACATGACCAAAACGATATCAATGTCTTTCTTTAGCTAAGAGATGAGGGTTATTGGAATGGAGATGTCTGATGCCATGTATTTCATTTTTTCAACAGACAATTCCTAGTGACATAATATCAAAGCTGTTGCAGAAATCTGAATAAAAATTTGGGAGTTGGGGTTTTTTGTTGTTTTTTTGATTGTTCTCTGTAAAAATCAATAAGTGAAAAATCTTGTTCTGAAATGTGCCTATGGGAACCTTCATGAGAATTTGAGTTCTTGACATCCCCATTTTCCGCAGAGTCTAGATCCAATTTTAGGACAGAAAACACTGCTTTTTGGTAGACAGAAAGTAACATAATATGGCTGCTATTCAGATGTAATGGGAATTGTCTTTTGTTCTAAAAGCATTACATTCTCAGGAAAAAAAAATACTACATTTTCTGTAGACAGTAAGCATGCTGTCTGGGGACCAGAAATGAGATTTGGAAGCCAATTTTTTTCTCTCAGTTTCCATCAATATTTTTCTGTCAATCCTCATAAAAGCTGAAAACACTTCATATTGCACTTTTATCATATTTCATTGCTTTTACATCCTTAAAATGCATTTCTTTAGGGTAAAGAAATATGGAAAGATTGGAGATGTAGAGAATAGGAGTATGTGGCATAGAACTGGTGGTAGAAATAGGAGATTGAGAAAATGATTAGTTGCATTTAAAGCTTAGTTTTGTGACAACAAACTCTCAGTGTCAATTGACTCAAGTTATATACATTTTTATATATACTCAGAGTGTCTGATCCTCCTGTTGTAAGGTAGGAGGATAATGCTGAAATTGTCACTTCACTGCCTTGTGACATTCTTTTCCATATCTTACAAGCTCAGCCTGGTGGAAAGCATGTTTGTTTATAAGATTTCTGGGTGCATTACAGCCATTCACTGTGCATTTCTGCACAGATTATATTTGCCACAGTTCCCCCTCTAAGTCACATAAGACCCTCAGATCAGTGTCCAAACCTGAATTCAGTCCTTTGTTCATATTATACTGAGGATCTAGGAAGGAAGGAAAGAATAAAAAATGAAAGTGAGGAAGAGAGAGAAAGAATGAGTAAAAACAAGAAAGAACAAGCAAAAAAACCAGGCAACAAGACAGAAAGGAATACCAAGAAAGCAAGCAGGAAGGAAAATTCAAGAGAACAAGAAGGAAAGAAATAAAAGGAAAGAAGAACTTAACACAGAGGGCCAAAGTAGTCCCCTGTGACTTGCTTTCAATGGAATTTCTCCGGAAAGTCATTTAGCCCAAAGGATAATAACAGTAGATTCCCACAATGTCTTGATGGATTGGTGTGAATGACTCATATCTTGACTTTTTCCAGTATGTTTCATAAGCTTTACACTGGGCAACCCCAGAATAAACTTTGAAGTGGACCCTGGTTTTCCTGACCTCTGAATTAGCTTCTGGCGATGACATATTTCAGCGGGGATGAGAGTGACTTTGGGTTTGTTTGGTTGGGGTTTTTTTTATTTTCCAGCAATACAAGACTGGAGTCTTTGTGCTTTGCAAGGACAGCTACTTAAGCTTTGTTTGAATTGTTTGTAAACAGCTCCATATACTAAACATGGCTTCATTCCTTTGCTGAGAACTTCCGGCACATAGTGAAATAAATCTCTCACTGTGAAATGTCAGCCCACCAGGGACTGAGTTTGAGGACCTGTCCTCCCAGCTCTAAAAGCCTCATTTGATATGTTGAAGTGAGTTAATGAGAGAAGACTCGCGCTTGAGAGTTGCAGTGAGCTCCCCTGTTGTACAGACTGACCGCAGACAGAAGAACTGTGGCTCATGCTCCACTGCTACTTACACAAGGCTCAGGAAAGAGTGGGTTTAAAATGTAGATTAGGCTCCAAGTCTGCCCTGCTTTCACATCCTAAAGGCTGGATGGCTGTGAATAGTATGTTGCCAGTGCTTTCCATCCAGGATCTGCTCTAGCTGGGAATCAAATTAACAATGTCGTGTTTGGCTCTACTTACCTTGTCTCCTTCCACAGCTCTTACTTTTTTTTGCTTTGTGCACAACTAAATCCAAGCATCCTCTCACTAAAACAAAGCTTCCATTTATCACTGTGCCCCAAGAAGCCTGACCTGATACTTTCAGAACATGCAGAATTTGAACACCCATTCGCTTTACTAACATGCAACCTGTCATTCCGAGTCAGTCGTGGAGCGACTATAAAGCTAAAACAAAAAGGCTGATTCTTGATGACACATCCCTGATTCAGTTGGTCTTGAAAAAGCAAGAGGTTTCTTTGCCTAAACCTGCCAGTGGAAATCTGACACCATTTGGTGGTTAGCAATGAAATGGAATGGTTTCGATTGCCACACAAAATGAAACTGCAGTTGTTCGCTCACTGGTAGGATGTTGTCCAGACAATCCATTGAAAAATGCATTGTAGCTGTAGTGAACACATAGCATTGTGTTTCTAATTGGATATATGGTAGGAACGTGATTTTCACTTTAAACAAGTGCCTACCTGTCCTACTGTTTCTTGCATTCAACCTGAAAACACAAATTCCAAAATATTACAGTGGCTTAAATCTATTTACTTGCCCAGTAACAAAACAGAAGGAGCCCATATGGAAATTCTCTCCTGCTTCTCACTCCCCCGTTTTCCAGTGAAAGTTAGGGAGAATCTCCTTTGTTAATATATAATCGTTCCTCTTGAAAAGCCTGTTTGAAAAAGTGTAAAACATCCTCTTCAGAGAATACATTTTATTCGTCAAAGTCACAATGAATTTTCTTTTTTTTTTTTTTTATCTGCAAGAACATTACATTAACACCTGCTTGTGAACAGGCACATCACAGCAAGAAAAAAATTGATAACCACATACACTGAAAACGTCAATCAGTCTGAAAGGTCATCAGACAGAAAGCACATAAAATGCTAGATGACTAAATTAGCCATGAGCTCAGCAGAAGCCAAGACCTTGCCAAGAATTTTGGGGCCATGTCTGATCATGTAATTTTTAACAGTGTCTATGCAGCAAGTCTGTGTGTCCAGATGCCTTGGCAAGTGCCTTTGTGAAGTCTTGGTAGCATGGGATGGTGGGCATCTGACAGTAAGAAACAAGGTTCAACTCTTGCTATGTGGTGCCATCAAACCCTTAAGCATCTGCTGAGGCTGCTGTGCCTGACAGCAGGCAATATGCTTTGGACAAATTCATATTTTCCATTTTCTATATTGTCTGAAGTTTACTTTGTTGCAAAGTGAGACATTGTCATGAGATTTATTACAGGTCCATGAAACAAAGAATTCAGTTTTACAGACAGTCACTGCTTTTGTCTAGGATTTGACACCAATTACATCTTCTTGCCCTATTTTCTGCTTCTCAGACAGTTTTTGAACTATGGCATTGTCTTATGTTTCATCTTTCTGCTACGCAGTTTCCTCATTAGTCTCTCTTGAACTGAGCAGAGAGCTGGAATAATTATGATGCTGCTGAGTTCTTCTTTCAGTTGCAGAAGAGCATTAAAGAACTGAAAGGGAGTGAAATGCCTTCAAGGGAAATCAGACTGATTTGTCCCTGTCATACTTGTGGTTATATGAATGGGGAAACCCCAAAATGAAAAAAATATTTTTGGATACACATACCAAAGCCAAGGTTTGAATGGCTTCATCTACTCAGACAGCAAAACTAGGGAGTGAGAAATGTCTTTTTATTGTCATTGATAGTGGGTGCATCAAAGTCTGACAAATTTTATTTTGAGATTACCCTTTAAATGTTGTCTCAGATTTTAGTTCAGATGGAGAGCAATCTTATGAAACCAGTGTCTTTCAGAAGTCTTTGCCATATTGGGATAACAAGAACATACTCCTGCAACAGCTCTCCAAAACTGAACTAGCTGTATTCCATAAAGAAAACAAGGGAAAATAAAAGAGTGTAATCTGGAGACAACCTTCAGAATCTTCTCTACTCAAGAGGGTTCCAGTCGGAAAATTTCTTTACAGGTATTGAATTCAATTCAATTGAATGGCTACTGGAATTCACCCCCAAAAAAAGATAAAATTGGTATTTCCAGATGATCAGAGTTTTCTCATCCTGTGACTTTGAGAAAATTTTCATTTAAACACCAATGGGACTGACAATAAATGACTCAGAATTTAAAAAAAAAAAAAAAAAGCAGAAGGCAGGATCGCCTTGGACTGTGGATAAACCACTGTGTTCCCCACACACCCAATTTTGCAATTAGGCTTGTGGGAAATCCCTGCTCAGTCACATTGGAGCCATCTCTGGGATTTGGTTGCTCAAGACTAAATTTTTCCAGAGAGATGCTTTGTGCTCATCAACTAGCCTTTCGTAGTGAAATGTTTTTTCATCAGTTCAGTTCCAATCAGTTGTAATAACCTACAAAGAAAAAGATAGAAGCCCTTCAATTGAACAAAAGAACCACTCTGTATTTTCAAAATACTTACATTAACTAATGTTAGTGGAATACTTTTAGAAGTAAATATTTCTGCAAAGGATACTAAATCATGACTGCACCTAAAGCAGAATGATTGGACTAAACAGAGCTTCATTCTCTGTTCTTGGCAGGATGTGTGCTGATGGCTATAATTTAATCCTGGAGCCAAATTAAGGCGACTCATCATGTTACATCTGCTGAGTTTTGAATATGCACGTAGCAAACATGTGTGCTTTCCTGAAAGCTTTTCCTAGAAGCAAAATGCATTGAAAAGATTTATATATCTCTTGTGTCATCTTTTGACATGGCTGATGAAAATCAAGGCATAACCCCATGGAGATATTTTGGTTGGGGGATATGCATTGGCAGAAAGGAAGGGAAAATATTGAAAATTTTCATGATGAATTATTAAGCAGTATTTCACAGATAGGAATTTCCAGTTGCAAATATAGTTATTTTAAAAATGGTTTGAAAATTGTTCTTCTTCTATATTGACTAATTACATTCTTTGTATAAAGGCAATAATTTAAATAGTGGATGACTACATGTATGAGTTCTTGAATCTTCCAATGTGAATCAAAAATGTAAATATACAAGTATATGTCCTTGCATCTGGGGGTTTTGTTGTTGTTTATTTAATTATTCATGGAGGTAGTAGCAGCTTGGAAGTGACATGGACAACAGCAAAAGAAGAACTTCATTATGTTCAACCTATCATTACCTGCTGATTGCCTTTTCTCCACAGTGAGAAAACTCATTTAAACATCAGCTGCAGGCTATCTTAGCAGGAATTAGGAGTAGTAATTAGATTTAGCAATGTGTCTTCAGATTAAAGAATTTGGTATTTGAAAATGCAGAATCAGAAAACAATCATACAAAGGCAACCTTTTACAAAAATGTAACATTCCGCAGAGGAAGGAAATCACAGCTTTTACAGAAGTCTGGTTGTAATGCCCTGGAGAAGTGATGCTTTGCGGCAGCAAAAGAGGACTTGATGAATACATAATTTCCTCCAAGGTACTGTTGTCCCCTCAGTTTGCATTGTGACTCTTTGAGCCACTATTTAATTGCACTTGGAAAGGGACCTTTGCTTTGATAGAGGACACATCTTCTGAGATGTTGGTCCAACACATGGCCAGTGCAAGCAAAGACAGCAAGCATCACTCATCTCTGCCAGCCACGTAAAGGGGAAAAGCCACCAGCTGAAGGATTTAGGGTCCCAATCAACAGAAAATGAGCATTTGGGGAATGCTGTTGAATCTTCTTCTCCTCCATGTGGTGTTAAGAGTGTTACAGGCCTGAAGACTTACTAGCCTAACACACTTCTCTGGCTATTGCTGTAAGATTTAAACCAGTTCCTCATTTCTATTCCCTCAGATGGAAAGTGGTCAGAGCCTTGGTGGCAGAGGGATTACAAAGGCAGTTAAGTTAGGAATTCTTCCTCACTTGCCTTTGTGTACCAACCACCTTGCAGGCAAAATAACTGTTGCATGTTTAGCACAAGATGGAAACCCACCACCTGCGTCTTCAAATGTAGATTCCCAATGCAAGTGGAAGGCAACCTGCAAACGTGAAACTTCTCCTCAGTCTTGCTTGGTTTTCCCCTTGTGGTATCTCTTAAAGTACAGTAAACAAAGTATTTATGTGTCAGGGTGTAAATTTCTGTGTCCTTGAACAGCTTGTGTTGCTGTTCTCAGTATGAGGTTGGTTACTTCAGCATATTTCTCCAGGCAAAATATAATAACAAAATGAGCGTACATGAATTTCTGTAAACAAACACACACATGCATAAATCTGTTCATATTAGCCATTGTATAGGAATGCATTTCTCTCAATTAGCCTTTAACCATAGTGTGGATGAAGTGATGGATCTGACAGGAGTTGTATTGTGTGTACTTTAGTTCTGACTATTCCTCTTGCTGTGGAGTATACACATAGCAAACAGTTCCAGTGAAATGGTTGCTTTTCATCCTCCTGAGAAGAGATGAGGAAAGGTATCTGTTGCTTGTTAAATATCAAGCAGACAGAAACCATTAGGTTTTTTTCCCTCCTCCTGTCTCTTCTTATTGAGAAAAGGAAACCCACCTTTCGTGACTGCTTCAGTCTTCCATTTGCTGGTCATATTGCATTGAGTCATACTACATTAATCTCCCAGATTTAATGGAAGAGTTTCTTTTTAGATTAGGTATTGGCTCCTGTCCATTTGAATAATTTCTCATTTATTTCCTTTTCACATTTTTTCCTTCATTGCACAGCACATCTGTTTCTTTGTACCTGAAGAAAAGTACTATTTTTCACTCTGCTTTCACAGACAGAAGGCTGTTGAGTACCAGAAATTAGAAAGGCTGGCTGAAGCCATCTTGCTTGCTTGTGGTGACACCTTTGGATCGACCATTTAGCAGAAATTACCAGGTACTTCAGCCTCTGAAAACTGAGAACAATTTAGCTACATTAGCACATTACTTTCCCCTCTATAATTAGCTCTGCCGTGCTGACACTAAAGATGATTCACTTGCAAAGCAAGTCAACATTGCTCTAAAAACGTTTTCAAAGAACTCATTCCTTTCTGCTCTGCCTTGAAATTCTCAATTTCTGCATCACTTTTCTGCTGAACACGTTAATCCTCAAGACAGAAGACAAGGGGAAAATACATTGCCTACTTACAGGCACCATTTTTTGGTGCCCTAAAATATCATGCCATCCTTCATGTTGGTAGATACTGTGTTAAAACAAACAACAGTATTTCATTAGCAGAGGGATTTGAGCCATCAACCACCACACTCCATAATCTGGAGGGTATAGATTTTACTTGCGTTCCCTCTTTTCTGTTGCAAAGGAGGCTGGGGGTGAACTGAATTCACAAAAAGCTCTGGAGCTGCCACTAGAAAACGTGTTTCCAGAGAATTTAATTCTGCAAAATGTTGGCTTTTGATTCAATTGTTCATGCAGTACTGCCATCTCGTGGTCCTCACTGCTGCGGCTTTGCTTTGGCAGCAGAAAGCCAGTGGGAACAGCCTGCTAATCCTAGCAGAAATAGTTTATGCTGTTAAATTGTGATCCTGCCAAATGCCAACCTGAATGCATGAGCAGACTCTGCTTAGTTCGTCTGCCAAAGCCTATTGGAAGACACTCTAGAGCAGAAAGAGATCCTGCAAACACATGGTCTGAGGGAACTTCCAAAAGGAAGGGGTTTACCCTGCAAAGGCAACAGTCCAGTTGTATTTTCAGGCAGAAAACAAACAATAACAATGAACTACTATTTTCAGCTTAAAAAGTAAACAAAACCAACCACAAAATTAAAAAAAAAAAAAAATTAAAATGAGTAGTTGGATTAGGAAGGGAGTAAAGCTGGATGTACTAAACCAATTTAAAAACTGTTGGAGTAAGTGCCTGGTGAACAATACAACTGACTTTAAGCATACCATTCTTCCCCTTGCACAAAGCTCTATAGCTGTAAATGTGTGGTCCCTGAAGATTTCACTGCTAAGTATTTTAAAAGTATAAAATGCTCACAGAATGCTATTAGGGGATCCAATGGAATTTAAACTGTATGGAATTATTCAAAGGCAAACAAACTAACAGAGTAAGGCAAAGGTTGTAATTCAGTAGGTTTATGAATCACCTGCTGAAATCAGTGGGACAACCTGCTTGCTGAAGATTACCCAGGTGCTCATGTATCTCTCTGAGTCAAGGCATAGATGGTAAAGAATAAATTACCCAGCATGGCAATTGATGTATCAAGAAAGATTTATATCTAAGACAGATATCTTGATTGCGTTAAGATGCTGAAGGTGCTGTTGAATAACACACAAATAATCCACTAAAAATCTTTTCATCTTCCAAGTCGATCTGACAGCTGTTGACATCAGGCTGTTGCTGTGCAATTATCATTTAAGACTGATACATGATCTGTTAACAGGTGTGATGGATAAACTTGTGCCTATGCCTGATTGTTGACCCCAAAGAATGTTCCACTAATGCCTGTGTTTGGGCCATCTTGTTTGGGCCGAATTTTGTTTGTTGTACTCAAAGAATGGAAAGTTGTTGTGAGTACATTGCCACGCTTCCACCAAAACTAAACACTGACTGTTTATTATGTATTCCTCTGAAGATAAAACTTAGGTGCTTTTTATTAATGACGTGATAAATAACTGACAGTCTGTGATTTATGGAGATTTTTATAAAGAAAAAGTTCTTTTTGCTCATGCTTTCTTTTTCAATTGGTTGAGAAATCTTTAAAGGTTAATGGCAATACAATCACAAAAAAGTGTCTGAGCTCGAGGCTCGGGACAGTATTTTGACCTGAGGGGTTGGAGGTTTATTCCTTTTTTTTTTCGGTTGGTCAAGTGACTGGTCATTTACTGCCTTTCATGTATCAAAGCTGCTTTCTGAGTCACTCAGCTATCACTGCACTGAACACTTATTTTTCTCCAGGCAGGAAGTCAAATGTAAGCACTTAGGATCTTCTAGCAAATGCATTCTGAGTCTTCTGTGCTCCCATGCAGAGTTTTTTTCAGTTCCTTACCATAATATAATATTTCCCTCGACAATGCAGATTATGTACATTTTTTCTTCTGGCTCTGAAGAAGAGAACACTCAACTGAAGAAAAGGCAAGTCTGTAATGTCATGTTGAAACGTCAGGCTTCTCTGGAGCTGGGCATTTCTCTTTTTT
>VXAY01002813.1:0-16162 GCA_013399855.1 Oxyruncus cristatus | reverse complement strand
TGCTTGGGTTTTTTCTTTTTTTTTTTTTTTTTTTTTCTGTCCTGGTATACTTTGTTTACTTCATAGCGTTCCTTTTTAGGAAACTAGGTGAGTCCCTAGGAGTGTGTGTGGACTCTTCAGCTCTGTGGTAATAGATCACAGTTCCATTTTGAACCGCTGCTGCTACTTAAAACATCTGTGGACTTTCTGAACCATCTCCTCCAGCCAGGAGTCAACTGTCAGCTGCAATGACTGAGAAATATTCACCCTGAGGACCAGAAGAATGCTGCATCATCTGATTATTTCTTAGGTTGTTCTCACTGAAAAAACTTAGAGGTACCCACTGAGAAATAAGTCCACATGTGCTGAGCTCCAAAATAGCATTAGAAAGAGTCAACTGCTGTCCCAGGAAGTGTGAAAGTAAAGGCCAGGGAAACAGAAACACGCCCCAAAAAATGTGGAGGCATATGCTGAAGCTTATGACTGCTTCATCACAAGCAAAGTGAACTGAGTCTGCAAAAATTTCAGCCTTAGTAACTCCTGTGTACATGACATTCTTCCAAGGGCAATGTTCTCCAACAATAAGCAATGACCAAACACTAGAGCCAGGCGGAGTGTAGGCATCTTCAGTTTGTAGGAGTTGACACTTTTCAGAGCATCTGGATGGCTGTTTTGAAAGCATTTTTAGTTTGGCGAAATTGTTTCATTATTGTCATAAGGAAAAAGCACACTGAGCATTGCAAGCAATTTTGTTTAGAGTTGTGCTTATAAAGGTTAATTCCGGGGATAATAATGGCTGTTAGAATTTATGATGACTGGAATTTAGAGTGACTACTGTGTTTGTGCACACTTCAATAAAATTAATATCTATAGTCACTTTGTCGTGTGTTGAAAAGAGAGTGCTTTATTCTCACCTAATTTTTGTGTGTTCTATAGTTCTTTGCTGGAGGAGATGAAGGGATTGATTTACAAGACATAACATGCCAAGATTTACAGAGACAAAAGAAACTGAGCTAATTAAAAGGGCTTTGAAGATAATTCAAATAATTCATCAAACCATATGCTGGGATATCAGGGAGTAAAGGCAAGTAGAAAATCCCAGAAAAATCCTGAGGCTGCTGGAAATTTGATACTGTAATCTGAATTTTGCTAGTGGCCTCATCTGAAGATAATTTTCAGCATCATTCAAATACTTCAGATTTCATCATTCTTCACACAGGCCTTGAAGTAAGGATGGAAACCCAACTGTCATGTTTTGAACCCTTTTGCAATCCAGCGTTTTATTCAATACTGCCTTTTTTCAGCTTCAGCAAGTATTGTTATTACGCAATGGATTCATCTAATCAAACCTGTTCAACACACACTTCTGATGTATTTATGTAGAAAGGTACCAGATGATCTCACTGGATTCTACATACGTTGAGATGAAGCACCCTGACTCGTGTTATCCATGACATCTTTCATACATTCAGCTCACTGGTATCATATCCTCTTGGATAAGTTTATCCGGTGCTTGTCAAGCGTGGCTACTGAAAGTGGAGCTATCTTAGCAGAAGTGGTGTGATTTCAGAGAAAATATTACTCAGCTCCAGAAGACAATGGAGGTAGTAGAAGAAGCACTTGCTTGGTGCTTCTGAAAAAGACTGAAATTACCTTTTCAGGACAGACTAGAAAATGCTGGTCTAGTTGGCTAAAACAGGCATGGAAGGAAACCTACAGATTATGTACCATTATACTGCATGGTGTCTGTTGTATGGAAGTTCTTACAGTAAACTGCTTTCAGCATATAAAGAGCAAAATGCTAAGTTTTATTCACTTCTAAAATCTGGGGAGATATTAACAAAATGATTGCTGCAAATTTCATGTTTTATGAAAGATCAAGAGTAAAATGTGTGCTGTTTAAATTAGGATATATTTATATGCTCTTTTTCCAAATAACCAGTCATAGTACAAGAGGAAACAACTTTAGACTGGATATCAGGAAAAATTTCTTCACCGAAAGGATAGTCAGCATTGGAACAGGCTTCCCAGGGAGGTGGCTGAGTCACTATCCCTGGAGCGACTTGAAAGATGTGTAGATGTGGGACTGGGAACACCGTTTAGTGGTGGGCTTGGTAATACTGGATTAACAGTTGGATGCAATGATCTTGTTCAATGAAATACATAGGGACATCCTGATTAAAAAAATAGTAGAGCTTCAGGGATTTATAAAAATAATTCCAGGAACTTCTTTAGACCCTCTCTTTTTATTATCAGAGACAGTGTGAGGAAGCACAGCATCAGAAAATATGATCTCCTTTAAGATGTCAAGAACGGTTTCTAAGGAAAATTTAGGCCACAGTGGTTTAACTGAGATCATTCTTTCTTGGAAAAGAGTGTGTCATCAGAAAAGAATATCCTGAGAAAATCAGGTTTCAGAACCTGAAAATATGTAAGTCCATAGGACCCTGTAGTTGCCAAGCCATTCTCCATTGTATTTAAGAAGTCATGTCAGTCAGGTGAAGTTCTCAGTGACTGGAGAAAAGGGACTATCACAACCATTTCTTAAAAAGGATAGAAAGGAGGACCCTGGGAGCTATTGACCAGGGAGCCTCAACATCCTCCTGGAAAATGTGTTGATGCAGGGAAGACAAAAAAGTGATTAGAGACAGCCAGCATGGTTTCACTAAGGGCAAGTCACACCTGACTAATAATGAGGATTTCTACAAAAGAGTGGCTGTGCCAGTGGGCAAGGGAAGAGCAACTGATGTCCTCTACCTGCAGTCCTGAAAGACCTTTGACGTGGTCCTTTATGACATTCTTGCTTCTAAAATGGAATAATATGGATTTAATTGATGGATGGTTAGATGGATAATGAAATTGGATGGATGGCTGCATCCTAAGAGTGGCAGTTAATGTCTCCACGTCCAAGGGGAAACCAGCAATGTGTGGTGTCCTTAAAGAATCTGTACTGGGACCAATACTGATTAAATGGAGCTGAAAAGACATCATTGACCATGTCAGAGTGTTTGGACTAGATGATATTTAAAGATGTCTTCTGACCCCAACAGTGTTATGGTTTTACGAATCTGTCTTTTTTTTTTTTTCAGGCAGCATATCTCTTTAATACTATTCAAGTACTGTCTTAATGTTTATTACAAAATTGTGGCAGTGTTCTGTGGTCAACCACTCAACTGCATTAGAAATATTTTCTGTATTTTTCTTAAGCTTAAATTTAATAGATATTATTTCAAGCAGATGCATGAATATAAATAATGAAGTTAGTAAAATTAATGTTCGTAAATTACATTTCTTTTCAGTATTTCCCAGTTTACTACAGTGCTAAATGGACAGATTTTAAAAGCTTCATTATGTTATTTTCTGTGCAATCTAATGGCACTTCAACAGAGGTGAGACAGAAAGTACAAATGAATGAAAGATAATAATTAAAACCTATGTTTGTATTGCATATATACATACACACGGGCATACCCACAGAGTCATATTATATGGATATATACACAGGTGTGCATATCCTTGAACTGTTACACATTCAATGTTAGAAAAATAGATTACGATGGGCCTCAACTTTTAAGAGGAGCTTGGTGCTTTTTGTCTTTGAAAATTCCAGTCATATATCTGCCACTAAGATGTTCGTTTTTTATTAGTTACAAAAAGTACACATCTCTTCAGCAGGATTGAATATGTCTCCTGAAACTTCAGGAGAGTAGAAGAAACACTTAAAGCTGAACAGCTGATACCGCTTTTGCTACCTCCACAAAATTCTGCATATTCTTTTGCACATGCATTTTTCAAGAGAGGCCCCACATAGTGTAGTTTGTTCACTTAGAGTGGAATTATAGTTCACTGTCAGGTTTGTGTAAGGAAGGAGTGAAACATTAAACTAATTATGTTAGTCCTGTATTGAAATAATATTGGAGCACATTGCTCAGTGGTACTGGAGGGATGAGGAAGGAGGGAGAAATTTTGCAGAGCAAATAAAGCCAGAAACTTGCTTCCAGTAAAAAGTTCTTACTATCTCCATTCCTCTACCTTCTCCCTGATCACCCCAGGAGCCTGCTTCCCAAAATTCTGGTCTCCCATGAACACTTGTGTTTTAAAAACTCCAGCTCAACACCTATTCCAAATTATTCTGGGTTTTGTGCTACAAGACTCTAGGGTAGAGGACACTTTTCCTATCATAAAAGAAAGTGTTGGCGTAAGATCATGGATGTATGGGAAGCTCTGACTCACTCTGCAGAGCGTAATCGGTGGGACTTCCATTGAGACCAAATCTCTTTCATTAGTCTGTAGTATGGGCTTGGACACCAGTCACAGTTGTGAAAAGCGGCTTATGTCGCTTTGGCTTCTGAAAGCCAACCTGCCCCCGGCTGAATTTTCTAGCAGTTTTTCTCCATGTTCTCAGATGAGACGAAATCCAGCTTTATCATAGGAGATATTTACTCCAAAATAAGTTTTTATATTTTGACTGTTCAGACCACTGGTGTTTCTAAGCTGTCTTCAGCTGGATTTTCCATTCTTTGTATGCTGCTTCCTTCCTCTTCCCCCACAGAAAGAGCTTCCTGATCCAGCTTCTCTTGTTGGTAGCGTACCTTCTTCACTTGCATTGACCTTGGGCAAAGCACACAATTCCAGTGGTTTCTTTCAGTGTGAGTAAATGTGCCGGACAATTTGAATAATCTCCCCGCACAGCAAACAGCCAGGGATACCTGGAGCCTGGTTAAAGTTTTGTTAATCAGCTGTTGTTGGGTGCAAAACTGCAACCAGCTGCAACTTGTTCTAGAAATTTTCTCCCCCACTTTTCTGCTGTCAAGTTGTTCTCTCTCCTTCCCCTCACTCAAAAATGGTTCTCTTTTCCCCTTCAGTTCCCTCTAGGGCTTCCAGAAGATTCCAGGGTTTTCATGTTTTTCAGAGCAGAAGTATTTTACAACATAAATAGCCTGGCATCTGCCAGTTTAATTGTGTCTCCAGACTGGTGTTGCAAGCTGCAGGTAAATTCAGCACAGGGATGCTGGTAAGTAACTGTGATGGTGTTACGGTTATGAATGTTTATAAAGGAAGAAACAAACTCCCACCATGGGAGTGGTATACATTGCAGAAATTATTTTTAAAAAGATGAGTAGACCCACCTAATCAAAAAAGAGACAAACAAAACTGTTAGGAAATGGTCTGCTAACCTGACTCAGAGAGTACAATAAGCAGCATATTTTAAGGAGAAACTTGATTTAATAATATATGCAGGAATGGAGATACATTGCATTTTGGTTCCATTAACAAAATGGGAGGGGTGGGAATGGAAAATGTTGTTTCAAGAGGAGGGTCTGCAAGACATTTAGTAAGGAAGGCTCTGAAAAGGGAAGATTTCAATTGCAAAAGAGATGTGATTTCAATATCCAGAGCAAAAATGAAAGAGCTTTGGGTTATAGTCTTTGAAAATCAGGGCTGGAGACTCTTTCAGGTGAAAAAATAAATCTTGTGTGAACAAGGACTGAAAACTGAAACTGGCAGAACTAAAAGTAGTATGTGATTGGGAAGGAAAAATGTGTTTGGACAATGAAGGAATAAAGAAGAACCGAGAACAGATGGAAGGGACATATTACAAAACCATCCTTATTTAATTAACACTCAATATTTATTCATGGCTTTCTCCTCTGACAAGTCATAACAACTTTTCATTAACTGGATAGCGAGGATTGAAACAAAAATGTAGAACAATCTATGCAGGCTGTTGTTTCACATACAAGAACTCCAAAAAGATGTGATGATACGGACCTTTGGATTCTTTTTGTTTATTTGATACCATTATCTTTATGTAGCCATGAACTAGTGTAAGCTAAAAATAGTATAGTGCATTAAAATCAAGAGGATCACTAAAATCAGACCTATGTTGCTACAACTACTATGGTTGGCAAACAGAGTGATTATTCAAATAGAAAAACAGTGATATTTGTTTCTGTTTAAAAAATATTTAGAAGTCTGCTTGGACAATCACAGCCTGTTGAGCTGGCATGTTTAAGGAAATTACCATCCTTGATCTGCGTGTTACCACCTCTAAGTTGAAACTAAGTAAATTGAGTATTTATCTCTTGTGTTGATGTTGCCATGAAATAAATTTCCTCATACTGTGAAACCAGTAATGTTTCAAACATAAGCTTTTGTCATTTGTGTCTGAAAAGGATGAATTTTGGAGACTATTTCCCTAGAAAAACAGAGACAATTGGGAAGGAAAAACAAACAAATCAAGTCTGACATGTTATGCAATGCAGATTCCCTTGGGTGTCAATAAACATGGCAAAGCCAGGGAGGGTTTTATGGATCAGAAGTCAGAAGAACAAAGCACAACATTGCACCTTAATAAAAAGTGTCTCATAATGAAGAAACTAAATTAAATGTTTCCTCCAAAGAGCCCCAGTAACCAAAGCAAACAAGAGAATAATAAAGAGTCTTGGAAATATTACCCATGAAAGAGGATCATCTAGTTGCTTTGATGAAAGTGAAAATCACCCCAAATCAAACAAGCCCCTGCACATCGTCACGCTGAGTTCTCACATTTTTGGCTGCAGGCACATTTCATATGTAACCTGGTTTGACAAGTTGCACTGGAAGAGTGCCAGGACTAGAAAATTGAGCTCTTTCAAACTACACAGCTACAATAAATATTAACTTTTTGCATTGACTTACTAATATTTTTTCTTTTTATATACTGAATGTTGAGGTCCTGTCAACCATGTCTGAGTACCCTCCTCCAAAACTCTTTGTTCCAGAAGTAAGCAGAGAATACTGAAATGTAAGAAAAAACTTGACCTGGGCATCAAACTCCAAAACTTACTTTGAAGGCTGTGTTTGAGTTGAGGGTTGTCAGAATAAATTCTACCTCTACCATGCTTTGTGCACTCAGGTGAATTAAACAGAATTGCACAGGATGTATACAATGCAGTTTGGTCCATTAACTTCAACTATTATCTAACCACCTTTAGTTCTGGGTGTAATCATTTCAGAGTGGATTAAATCCTATGCCAGCAGATTCACAGAATCACCAAATTCCTCAGGATAGCTTTTGTATTCTATGCTACACACATACCCTGTGCAGGCAAGAATAACCTTATAATTGCCTAGCAGAGATTTTCCAAGAAGTTCTGGTTCATGGAACGTGCTGATTATTTGAATAATGATAATTATACAAAAAAAAGTGGATTACTGTGAAATACTGATGAGTAACGAACAGAGCAACATAGACCTTTAAAATATACTTAGTTTACTTCAGCTGCCACTTCTGTTTAAGTGGCATTTTTTTAGAGGTTGGCATATGGTAAGTGTTTTCCTCTTATATTACTCTCAACATTTTAATATTGGGCTTCTTCTGATTTCTGAAATTTCTGGAAAACTTCCTGGCAAGAACATCATGAGGTGCATCAGGTCAGTAACTCCTCACCTGTGTGAATTTTTTCTGCACAAACATAAAAGCAAAGCATATTAGACCATGCATTCATGTTTAGCAATTTGTTTTTAGAATATTCATGTAGTCTGGTGGAGTCCATTATCTTAGGATGGATCTGATATAGACATGTGGTATTGAAGTCTGAAACTGCAGTGTTAAGAAGCTTCAAACTCTGGGAATCTAAACTCTGGGCAAACTCCTGCTTGATGCTGCAATTTCAAAATGTACCTTCTGTTTCAGCTTGGAGCTGGTTTTCCAAAGGCTGAGAAAGTGTGTTATTAAACTCTTGAAAACTAATCACAGAAGTACTTGAATCACGATTCTAGGACAACATCTATTGAAATCATTATTGGGAAAAGGAAATCACTTCTGTGAGGAGGGCCCAAAATGCTCCTCTCTGCCTCTCCCTGTTGCTGAAGATTGTTCTGACCACTAGTGTATGAAATTCTTACCCCTCTTGTTTATTCTTGCACTTTATCACTCTCTCTCCCTTTCCTGCCTTCACATCTCTCCAGCTTTGGAATATCTTCCTTGGTGGACAGAGGTACAATTCCAGCCAGGAGATGGAGAACCAGTGTGGCACATCAGGTTAAGGGCACATCCTGCCCTTGGGTCACAGCAATCTCCTGCAGCAGTTAAAAGACATGGAGATGCGGCATTCAGGGACATGGTGTAGGGGCAGACTTGACAGAATGTATGATCGCACTTACTGATCTTAAGGGTCTTTTCAAACCTAAATAATTTTATGATTCTGTTATTAGATAGTTACTACAGTTTTGAGGTAGCAAGGAGACATTTGCTACACGAGACTGTACTGAACTTGATTTTTCTGCATTCTGGGTGAGTTAATAAGAGTGCAGCCAAATCCCATGTTACTGAAAGGTGTAGTGATACTAAAAAAAAAGAAACAAAAAAACCAAACCAAACCAAAACAAAATAAAGTCAGTAAAACTGAGGCAGGTCTAGCTAAAATGTTGATAATGAGAATGGTGAGATTTTAGACAGATACCTAGCTATCGCGATTAATCTAATCTTTGTTCATGTCCCCTGAACACAGTTCCCTCTTTTGTGTACCTCCATGTCTTGGACTCCCTGTGAAGTCATTAACTCTTCACAAACAGTTAGTAGGAAGACTGGACACCTCATACAGTCTTCTGTATTCCTGTTATGAAGGTAACACACTGAAGATTAGGTACTTTAGCACCAATGATTTGAATCAATAAACCTTTCAGCAGAAAATTTTTTAACCTTGTTTTGCTGTCGTGAAACTGGAGAACACATTTGTGTATCAAGTCACTGTGTCTGCTGTTGTAATGCATACTGCACTTGAGGAAATGAGTGAGAAAATTATATTTGACTTATATATGCAGAGGAAAAGCATCAGAAACTTATGACTCAAGTCAGCTTATTTCACCACAACACCTCAAATTTCTTCAATTCCTGCCAAACTTTTTGATTAATGTGAAATATGTCAGTAGCTTCTGCTGCCATGTTCTAGCACCAGAAATCTTGAAGAAAAGAAGTTTTAGCTGCTGGGGCAGACCAAGCAAGCAAAACAGCCCGAAACATTTGGGAAAATACAGTACTTGGAAATAAATATTTTTAAAGGGAGCACACAGGAAAGAAGACTGAAAATCATTCTGCAGTGTCAGTCTAGGAATATTTTATGCCTCCTGCTGTAAGTTTGTAAAATATTACAGCGTAGGACATGAAAAATGGGTTTCTTTGGAGAAATAGACAATTGTATCTGAATTGCTACCAAAAATGAAAGGGGAAAAAAAAGGGAAGGGAAGAAAACAGATACTTTTGGGCCTGAGAATATTTTTGAAACATACATTTTTGTAAAGTTGGCAAGACTTGCGGGTGCCTGATGATAATTGCAAGGGGCCCAACAGGCACAGACTCAAGCCAGGACTTACTCCCGTTAATCACAGAAGATGTAAGAGTCCAAATGTACAATTAAGACAGACTATTGCAGAAGAGAAAACTGGTCACACAATAGGAATATGTTCCTTTCCCCTCCCTACCTCTTGGCAAGACATGACACCACAGCAAGCAACAGAGAATGATGCTTTAGAAATGTTGCGTCAAGTAAGCCAAGCACACACATACAGCTGGGTTAAAGAAAGAGAGGTGTAAGAGGCAAAAAAAATTATGTCACAATGAATATTAATCACAAGACTGATAGTATTCAAACAAGTTGGGACCTTCAAACTAGAGATTCAGCTTGTAGAAACAGAGCTGACAAATTTCTCTGAAGGTTGGAATATTCACAGAACTTGATTAATCATAGGGGAAAATGTAGGAAATCTGTCAGAACAAAACACATTAAATAAATGGCTAAAAATTATATGTCCTGGAATTTCATGGCTGGATTTTCAGAATTAGCTTTTCAGCACACAAACTTATTTTCACTGAAAGCCTAAATTTGGAATATCATGAGTTGCTAATCCAACCAAAACATCATCCTTAAATATAATAATTGTGCTGAGAGTTTTCCACAGAAAGAAGAAATGGATAAAGTGTCTACCCTTAAAGCTGTAAAGGTCCCACCTTTGAATCAGCTAGCTAGAATCTACTTCCAGCAAAGTCAGCAATGGAAGCCCAAATATCTAAAGGAAGAGGAAATCAGCTACGAATGAACAACAACAGCATTCTTAAGGGTAATGTGGGGTGAAAGATTTTTAGCACTCTGGTCAAAAGACTCCTATTGAGACACAGAAGTAAGAACCACTTAGCTTTTAATCACATATTTGCCTCTTTGTGAAACTCAACCAGGAAGTTATCAGATCTGCCCAGAAGTTATTTGAACCCAGAGTACCACTCTTCTGGCTTAGATGGCACTAGGATTTGGATGAGACCTTATAAAGGTGTGCAGACTTGTGAAGACACTAAAACTTGGGCTGTAAGAACTCAAGAGCTTGTAAGACTGTGATTCTACACTGTCAAATGTGTATTGTACCCAAACCTTCACCTTAATTCTTCTATGAAGGCTAGATTGGTCTACAGTTAAACTTATCACCCTAAGTCTCAGGAAAGGCAATAGATTTTGTGTACTCTCTCTCTCTCTCTCTCTCTATATATATATATATAAATACAGTGTTAAAAAAGGTCTCAAGCAGAAGAAGACCTCGAAAGGTGGCTTTCAGGCATCCAAAATCTACTGCAACTATTCCGTCAAGTCACCTGTGAAGAAAAGCCCAAATGACTAAGAAGGATGCCACACTGGGAATTGCCTAGAACCAGATTATACATACAAGTTTCCATAAACACAAGAAATTTAGCTGGAATTTAGACTTTAGTCTATAACTTTAGCCTTAAACTACTCTGAAAGAACTTTAGGTTTGTGTAATAAGCCAGTTGCGTTCACAGAGGACATCTGGTGTAATTTTGTGTTTGGCATCCTCAAGCTGTCTTTACATATACTACTTTAATGCTTATCATAATTCATTCCACAATTTTTTTTCTTTGCCTGGTAAAAGAAAAAAAGACTTCTCAATTCACTGGTGAGAAATAAAGAATTGGAGCTTTAGGTGTAATAATGTAATCAGTATGTAAGATTGGGAGAAAACCCAGGATTTTTTAACATTCACATGTTCTTATTTTGCAGTTCTGAAGCACCATAATCAAACATTTAAGACGTCAGTTTGAATGTTTTTTCAGGGAAAAAAAAATCAGCAATCAGTTCAAGAATTGATGACATATCTGTTGAGGAAACATGTAAGTTCTGCAGGGTTGGTTTAACAGTACCTGGATAACTTGTGGAGGAAGTGTTTACACAGGATTTTAGAAGAAAAGTAAAAGTGTACTGAAGGAAGATGATTCATGGGTGAGGAAGTGTCAAGCCTTCTTTTAGAAGGCAAAGCTGGAATAAATTCACAGCAGAGAAAATTTGTCAGTGGGGAAAGCAGGAAAGCAAGGCAGATGAGAAGAAAAGCTTTAATCTCTACAGGCTCTGGATCAGAATTAGCTGTCTCAATACATTTAGGGATGGAAAACATCATGGTAAGTTAATTCCAAGGGGTAGAAAGTGTCTATAAGATATGATATATTGCTAAAAGGATGAAAATATTAAGTAAAGAGAAGATGACTCAGAAAGGGCAGGTCCCAATACTAGATAAATCATTCAAAGGTACAAGCAAAGCTCAAATTAGCAGCAAGCCAGCTGGAATTTTCTCCATTTGAGAGGAGGATGAGTTATTTTGATAGCATTATCCTCAGAGAGGTGTCAAGCTTTAAAAAAAATCTGTCTGCAAAGTCAGAATATCATAAATGGAATTTATTTAGATGTCTTGGAGCAGGATGTGTTTTCCTATGCCTGTTAGCACAATACAGAAGATTAACCCAATTACAGTTTCTCTCACATGTTTGCCCATAGGCAAGGGCAATGAGAGAACACATGAAAGATTACTTAATATGTAAAAACTCAAAGTGTCTTCTTTTTAATTTCCAGCTGGGACCATATTATCTTTGGTGTCTCACATTTTTATCTGGAAGGTGACATCTTAAGCTTTATCTTTGCAAATTATGATAAAAATCACATATAAACCTACAATATTCTGATCTTGTTCTTGCTCCATGATAAGCCCAGCTAGTGTCAGCTAGAGGACTAAGGCAAGAAAAAAGCAAATATGAGCTTCTCATCAAATTATAATGAGAGAAAAACTGTCTTAACTAGATAAAGAGATACAGTTCAAACTAATTGTTGGAATTATGATGCCAGTAAAGTCAAAAATACAGAGAAAAAATATCTGTGTAAAACAGAGAAAATAGGAAATACATATAAATAAAAAGTACAGATGGTTCTGCGTCTTGCACAGAGGCAGGAAAGAGTTCATGAAATTAAATGAAATGAGTCATCTACCCCTCTGTGCATGGATTAAACCACCCAAAAAGTGAGAATCAGATCACCTGTTCAATTGCTGGGAGAAATTGCTGATCATTACTCACTTTAATAAAATATTTGTCAGAAATAGGAATGCTGAAGTTCTGTGGAGATATGCAGATGTAGCAACCACTGTGGTATACTTCTCCTGGGCAAGGCTATCTCTCTCTGTCTCGATGTACCCCTTCTCTAAAAAGCAAGATCTTGGTGCATTTATTGGTAGTAATTTAGCTTTCCTACAAACACATCTGTTTCTTCAAACTATGACATAGTCTCTATCGGTTCCTCAAGGCAAGTTCCACTAATGCCACAAGAGCCTGGGGATTTTTTTCCTTTGTGTCCACTGGGCTTTGAGAGAAGAGAAAGCAAGGATGAACAAAATAAAAACAATTTGAACCCTTCCGATATATAGAAGGTTACAAGTCCATGTTGGCAAATTTATCCCTTGGATCATATCAGAAGAGCTACTACGGGTCAAACCAGTAACAACCTCTGTATTATACCTTGTCTTATTAGGAATTAATATGCTTTCAGAGAAAGGTTCACAAAATCCTCCCTTTATCCTGAGATTTGCTTCCTGACCAGCTTTGATCAGATGAACTTCCATAATGAGTGCCTGTAGTAGTTATATCTTTTCCCAAACAGTGTTGAGTCATCTGGCCTACTGCAGTTTCCATTGGCACATGAAAAAAGGATGCTTGCCACAGGAAAAAAACAGAATTTCTCTTATGAATTCAGATGATAATTTTGTTCTGTGAAGCAATGGGTGTCTAGGTAGCACCAGAAAAAAATGTCCCATGTTTAAAGATAAAAATCGTCTACCTGATGCTTTCAGCATAGAGTAGATTTTGAAAATTATTTGTGGCCTAGGTAGGATGGCTAGTGCTAGATCTTAAGAAATGAGCTGTAAATGTAGATGTGACCCCACTGGACAACTGAGAAACACCAACAGGAATTTTTACTCCAGCATTCAGCCCAGAATACTGGTGAGCCACAAATGGAGGTGATTAATAAACAAACCTATACGTGGGTTCAGTGTAACCCATTAATTGAGCAGACTTTTGTCTGAGCAGAGGCTTGAGCGGAGGACAGAGACACACACTGAACCAGCAGATTCTCTCCTGTGCTCTCTGTGTGCCATAAGATCGGAGAATATTATTCTGGAAATGCTGGTGTTTGTTGGAAACCGGCCTGGAAGGACAGACAACAGCTTCTTTATGTGACTCCAGTGAAGGTAATACTTTGTAAATGCCACTTAATGAACTTAAATTTAAGATGGCTATTCCAGGTGATGGAAGGACTGTGCAGTGACCAGACAAATGCCTTTGTATCAAGAGATGCATTAGCAACAGTGTTGCATTAAACTCCTTTTATCTGCTGAGTAACAGCAGATGGTGTGAGGGACAGTGGCAGGCAACTTCATGCCTCAGGGAGAGTCACTTCATTTCTTTCCATCTCTGACACTCTCCTTAGTGTTGCTCACATCTAATTTCACAGGAAGTCGTTCAAGAAAAGATGTGTTATTCCAGATATATTTGCACATGAGTAGCTGAATCGTGTGACCCTGAATGACATCTTAAGAAATACTACTAAAAAATAAGCCCCCAGTGTTTTACAAGAATGCAGTTTTTTACCTAAGCAAATATATTTTTGTAGAAGTATGGGCTTTTCAGTATCAAGTCATTTTATTATCAGCTCTCTAGAGTGTTGCATGAACAGCAGCCAGAGAGTGGAAAAGATGAACTACATTCTCACCAAATAACAAAATAACCTCCCTATATTTTAAAGTCTTTTGTAAACTGTTATCAGCTCAAAGTGAGCCACAGCAACCCTAGCATCTGACCGACTCAAGCCTTTCCAGCATACCCCTCGTTTCATTCCAGTTAACTCCCCTGATTCATTGCAATTTAGATTCTATTAGCACAAAATAAGGTGCAGACTGTGAGTTAGCCTGCCCAAACACAACCTTTTTCTTGTTGCTGCTTCCAAAGAAACAGGAGTGTTTTTTTCTGGAACAGCCTGACCCCAATACTCAGGAACACAGTGATCTTCACACTTGTCTTCCCAGTGTCGTTCAAAACCCAGGTTTTTAAACATGTGTGTATGCACAGCACATATTTACATCCCCAGATGTTTTCACAGATCAGAAACTAATCAGACATTAAAGCCAAAAGCAGTAGTTACAATGTAAGAGTGAGAGAGTATATGCTGCAAAAATGGGTTCTAAACCATTCTAAATACCATAACGAGCAGGTCAGTGAAGTTAAACTGGTAGGCCTTGACTTGGATGGCAGGATCCCTCACCTTGAATTCACACAATTCTGTTGAAAAGCTAGAGTACTGTAGGAAAGAGTAAGAATTTATCACAATCTGAATCAAACTGAGTCTGAAGTACATAAATGGAGATATATCTTCTTTGGGGAGAATGGATTCAGCTCTGAATTGATTCACAGCTTCTTTTGGAAACTCTCCCCACGGTATCTCTGTACAGATACCTTATACAAGAATATATCTGTACTTCTGAGATATTTCAGATGGTTGCATTTGTCACCTCTTGTTCACAGTGGACAGCACCACAAATCTCCTTGATGCTGCAAGTAACTATGGTCTCAGTGAACTTAGAGGTCTTTTCCAACCTTAACGATTCTATTTCTTCTTCCCTTCCTCCCTTCCTTCCTCCCTCCCCACTTTCCTTCCTTCCCTTCTTCCTTTTCTCCTTCCCTCCTTTCTTCCCAAAAACACTTCAGCCTAAACAGAAATAGATCTAATGCTGAGAAAGGCCAATAGTCTGGGAAGTCTGCTCTTAAATCTGTTTTTGTTATGCTACACAATCCACAGTATGCAAATTTGTGTGACAAAAAGTGCTTTTTTTGGTATTATGCTGTGGTGCTTTGCGTCAATAATAAACAATTTAAAGTTTTCAAACATGTATTTTAGATATTGCTGTAATGATCCATACTTTTAAATAGCCCCAAAATGCTAATTGAAATGTAATTCCCTTGCAACTGCTTCCAAAACGGTATAATGAGAATGTATTTGATAGACCAATCCCCCCTTTTAAGCATTTAAATAGAAAAAAAACCCTATTCTTATTTCCTTGTAGGACCAAAGGGAAAACGACCACCAATATTTTTTGCCTTCTGGTCATCTGGAACCAGTGAAATCCTTTTTAATTGTTTTTATTTAAAAAAATCTCTTTTGTTAAAAACTGTTGGAGTTTGAACACAAACTTTTAAAGACTAACATAATGATAGCAGAAAAGAAAGATAAAAATGTAACACATTAAAAGTAATTTTAAAAAAAAAATAACCCCATAAAATCCAGAGTGTTAACAGCAAAGGAAAACCCTTCATGTTCAGCATATTTTGGAAAATACAAGTTGTTCTAGTTTCTATCAAAATTTTGAAAACATTTACTGATAACAGTAGCTATTTGACTAGCTAATTAGGAATGTGCTGAAACAGGCATTGAAACTAAGCAAGTAGGAATGTTTTCACAAACTGAGGTCCTAGAGAATTAGCCAGGGGAGGCCACATTTCCTTTGATATTCTGCAACGCAGAGCTTAAAATCATTCTGTTGAAAGGTAATGGTTTTCTTGAATCATAGAATCATAGAATGAGGCGGGTTGAAAAAGACCTCTGAGATCATCAAGTCCAACCCTTGATCCAACACCGCCGTGGTTACCAGACCATGGCACTAAGTGACACATCCAGTCTCATCTTAAAAACCTCCAGGGATGGAGAATCCACCACTTCCCTGGGCAGCCCATTCCAATGGCTGATTACTCTCTCTGTAAAAAATTTCCTCCTAATATCCAACCTAAATTAAGACCTTGACCTCTTATCCTACTGCTGGTTGC
>VXAY01002812.1:1275569-1305710 GCA_013399855.1 Oxyruncus cristatus | reverse complement strand
CCGAGGGTAGACTCAGGCTGGAGTCATCCAAGAATGTCTCCTGGGAGAAGGGACCCCACAAGAAACAGGGGATGGACTGGATGCCATTATCCCCTGTAACAGTGGTGAAGACCCTGGTGCAGCAAGTTGTCCCCTTGCAGTCCGTGGAGGACCTCACTAGGCCCGAGCACCCCCCAGCCTCCGGTCCTGGCCCGGCAGGGAGGAGCAGGGACAGTCCTGAGGTCGACGTGCAGCAGAGAGAAAGACAGAGATTTCCAGCTACGATAGACTGGAGCTATCGCCCTGGAGATAATGGAAGAAAACATTCAAGTGCTGCAAATTTGATTTAAAGGAACTGTAACCCTGAAAGTAGAGACTTTTCTCCTCCTGGACTGATACAGGGGGGAGGGATAACTTTGTAAATACATAACATTTTCTTCATAATTTTACCTAGTTAGAATTGTTGTATATATTATTCTCTAGTTTTTATCCTGCTAGTAAGGAATTTAATATTATTCCCCCATGTCAAGTCTCTTTTGTCTATATAAAACCTCTCTCATATTATAGCAATTGCATAAAAAGTTTGAAAAAAAATCAGTCCAGAGTAAACCCATGACAACTCGTTAGCTTCTGTGAAAGAGCTCATCACATATTAGTTTCTCTAAGAATCTCTTCTTTCCTAGACACTGTTGAGGTAGAAAGCAATTACTAACCAATACACGTAAATTATTGTGTGAACATACTAAAAGTACTGATAATAAAAAATCAAATCTGGATACTACAGAAATCTTTATAAATTTCCATTTACCTCAGCAGGGTCAAAAGTTGTCATACTACTATAAATATATTTGGACATTACTATTTTCTCATTTCTAAAGATGTACAGAGATGGGGAAAAAAAGGTTTGCACTTAGGCCCCCACCCAGACCCATTACTGTGAAGTCTACTAAAATAACATTATGTTAATGATAAAGGCATTTAGCAAAAATTAACATACACATCTTAAAACTGCATCATGAAAGACTTTATTTTCAACTCAAGACTCATGAAGAGTTATCTGCATACTTTTTGAAGTTCCCGGTTTGGACTCCTTCCATTATCTGCAACATGTTAAAAAGGTCTGAACAACCTTCTCATTCTGTTCAGTGGTTTGTCTCCAAACAGAAATTATGTTCTTAAACAAAATACCATAATAGTTTTACGAAGTATTTTCAAGGAGTCACAAACACTGGTCAGGATGTGAAGAATCCAAAAGAGGCATACTAAAAATGCATTTGTCCTTTCAGCGAATGGCTTGCTGGAGTTTAGATGTACTAGCTGGCCCTCAAAATCTGTTGCAGCTACTGTGTTCAAAGGACACATGTTCTCACCTCAATTCAGCCTTTTTTGTGGGTCTGTCCTTAATGCCTTGTAGAAACTGTTTATTCTGCTATTTTCCTCCAATTTACACTTCTTCTTGATTTCTCAGAGTACATATTATTGAATTTCATGATATTTGGAGAGGACAACAAATGCCAGCAGCAATATTATCATCATTTTCTAGGAAGTCTTTGCTGCTGGTTTTGGTTTTTTAAGCGTTTTGAATTACACATCAAATCTTTCCCACCAATGGATAAAAGGATAAAAAACAAACTAGCAAGCTGCTACCTTCTAAATAAATGTAAAGAAAACACAGATGTAGTAGTATTTTCCTAATGAACTCCACTAGCATGTTGTTTTGGTTTGTATGCTTTTAGACTTTAGGTCTACAAGTTTTTTCACACTCATTAAACTGGATTTCTACATGATGCAGATTTTTGATCTGGTTAACTGTTAAGGACTCAGACTAACAGCAATTTCTATGAACGTTTCAGCCTCAAGTTACTTCAGCTTTGGCTTTCCGCTTATTTGAAGTCTTGCTTCATTTGCTATGTTGAAAAAAAAAAATGATCTAAATAAGACCTAGTATCTTCAACTCTCTCCTTTGGTTTCTGTTAATAACTCCTGTGAGGTGACAAGTCCTGCACTAACTCTAAAGGTTAGAAAATTTTAACATATAAAATGAATTCTCAAACTCTGTGTTTAATTCTTGAGGGAACCAAACTCTGTACAGACTGCCCTGGAGATGCAGAATCAGATGATAGATAAAAATTAATTTATGAAATAACTGAAAATAAAAATCTCAGCTTTTGTGAAACCTATTAAATATCTGCATTTTTGATGATGTGGTTGTTAAACCTATTTAAATATAGCGGGTGTGAAAACACTAACATTATTTACATCTCACAAACTGAAATGCTTTCAAGTCTTAAAAGATACTAAACTCTCAATCCTCAGCAGTAAAACACAAACAAGAAACCCATCTTACTATGTAGATTTTAAGATATGATGTAAATATATAACTATAAATTAAATATATTTTTCCCTGTAAAGAAAGAAGTTAATAACCATACTGTTAAGCACTTTTTTAATAACAGTTCATGGAGACCACTCATGAAAACAGAGTTCTCTCTACTTCTCCATCTTTACTGCATTGTACTCAGAACACACACTGTGAGCAAAGCTATAGAAATCAATAGAAACCTGTTCAGGGAAATACTTAAAATTATTTTTAATTTGCAATGCAGTCAGGTGCCATGCTATATAAATTGGCACAGAAATAACGGATGTCCTCTGTTTTACCTAAAGGGTCAAAGGAACATCCCACAGGGTTGACCATATGCTATATTTTGGTTCATGGTTTGCTTGAATGTTTTAAATAACTATTTTCCTTCTCTGGAAATTCTTCAGCTATCAATTAATGCATTAATTCACATTCATTATAGCAAAATGTTTTTTATGCATCCGCATGCTGTACACTGACTACTGGATACAGTAGGACCTACAACCCTCCAAATTAGGCTACTCAGCAGGCATTATAGTGACCCAGTCTTCATTATTTTTTTTTTTTTAATTTACCTAACTGGGCTTCTTGCCCATTTACTTTCAAAGCTGCTTATTGGCAGTGGCAATGTATGACGCTAATGCTAGCAAGGTAGGAAAGGTAGTTCCAGGGCATCATGAAGAAATAACTTGTTTCTAAAGGAAAGGTCTTTCTTACCTATTGTCTGCCGGAAGCCCTGTCTGAAAATCCTCTAAGAGTTTTGATGCCCAAGCAGCAGCATTGGAAGCTGTCCATGTTAATGCAGTTACCAGTTCTCTCCTCGTTTGGTTTTGGTGTGTTCCCTGTTAAAGACTTTCCAGAGGAGATGGACGATATTAATCACAGAAGGCCACCTTTTGCCTACTAATATAAATCACAACAGTCAAATAGGCAATCTAGAGAGATTCAACTCAATAGGATAAATTTACTCTTTGTGATCATCCCCCTGAGCACCTCCAGCCCAATCTTTTCTGATATTTGAACAACAGATTATTTTCTTCTACGTTGTATTTTATTTATAACCAGGATAACAGTCATATGCATCCTGTAAGGCTCACTTTCACTGGACGTGGTACTTTCCTATGTTTCTTCAAAGGAAATAGCCTATCTGTTATCTCCACAAGTGCAAACTCTACTAGCACCGTGTGTGGCAGGATGAAATGATGAGCTTTGACAGCTAAGTGCAGTTTGACATTCTCCATAAACCATTACTTGATTCTAAGCAGTCTCTCCACACTCACCTATGCTCTTCTTCCAAGGCTCTCTTTTGACAGAGCATTATTAGTTTCTAGAATGTTGTGCATATTTTTATGGCTGGGCTATCTATTCCAGGCAGGCTCTTAGTCTTTGTGTATCTTCACCTTCCTCTTATGATTTGAGGTTCTGTTGCCAAGTGGAATTGATTTTCTATGAATAGACATACATACCCTAGGATCACCATGATTCTGTTCAAGTATTACCACTGAAATTAGAGGTCAACTCATAAGCAGAAGAAAGAATCTAATGACATTTGTACTGTATAAAAAACACAAGTTATACATAGATATCTGTGAATCACAAACCAACTTAAAGCTTCCAGTAAAGTGGTTTTATACAGAAACATAGAATCATTAGGCTTGGAAAAGACCTCCAAGATTAAGTACAACCTTTGACTGAACTCCCCCACATCAATTAAACCACAGCACTAAGTGCCACACCCAGTAGTTTCTTTAATGCTTTCAGGGATGGTGACTCCACCACTTCCCTAGGCAGCCCATTCCAATGCTTGATAATCTTTTCAGTGAAGAAATTCTTCTGATGTTCAACCTGAACCTCCCCCTGGCACAGCTTGAGGCCACTTCTTGTCCTGTTGAGAAGGGGTTGCCTGGGAGAAGAGGCTGATCCCCACCTGGCTACAACTCTTTTCAGGTAGCTGTAGAGAGTGATGAGATCACCCCTGACCCTCCTTTCCTCCAGGCTAAACAACCCCAGCTCCCTCAGCTGCTCAAGAGACTTACCCTCTACACCACTCACCAGCTTCGCTGCCCTTCTCTGGACCAGCTCCATCTCAATGTCCTTCCTAAATTGAGGATCCCAGAACTGGACACAGTACTCAAGGTGCAGCCTCACCAGTGCTGAGTAAAGGGGGACAATTACTTCCCTGGTCTGGGTGACCACACTATTTTTGATACAGGTCAGAGTGCCATATGCAACATTTCATGGAAACTACTACTTGGAGCTAGTAAATCAGGTTAGGGGCTCTGCTATACATTTTATGTTATTTGCAAATTCATGCTCTTCCATAAGTTTGCCTATTACAGAGAAGTCCCTATACTGGGAGTTCTCTGTAACAAGTGGAAGTATTTTTCCAGTGATCTGGCTGCTTGAGAGTACTTCAATGCAGTAATTAAAGTGCAGTTACAGGTCACGCAGACATGCCAACTCTTATGCAGACAAGCAGACACTGACGACAGTGCAAAGGCAGCAGTTAAGATGGGTGCCTTGGGCTGGCCATGAGGTTTAACCAAGGTCTTCAGTAAGAACCGTAATACCTACCTAATCTTGCTGCATCATTACCGCTATCCTAGCTCTGCCTATGAAGAAGACTGAAACACAAGTGTACTTTAGCAGAAGGCACACAGCATGTATGAAGGAGAACATTATCAATGCTACATTGAGCCATGTATTTTAAACCAATGCCTTGAAAATTCCTTTCAACTGTACGTCCTTCCTGTGCACATACTTAAAACCACTTACAGATCTAGTCTTGACAGACAAACGACTAAGTAATCAAATAAAAGTTCTCATTGATTCTGAAGAACAGAGAAATATCAGTCTCCTGTCTCTTCATAAGTTTAAAGCTTCTCCTTTTAAAAGATGGGATTCATCTATCGGCTTAAAGGGAGGAGCAATAAAGCTTTCCTTTAACTAAGCTGAAAAAAAGGCTCTTTTATTCCTGAGGAAAAATATTCCTCAGATGATAAGAGCGGTAAAAAAGCCATTGTAAATCATTCTAGTAGGCTTTTGAGTTTCTACATATCAATCTCTTCACTCTTCTCAGAATTAAGTCTTACTCAGCATTATGTCTTATGCAACAAAAGGTAAACTATCTGAAAAACAGGGACAAACGGGAGTACTGTATTGTTGAGGCAAAACAGCTTCAAGATATGCAATACCATAAAGCATTTTTCCACGTTTGTATTTCTGTTCTTTCCAAAAACTAATTTAACAGTATAGCGTGTAAATAAATTTTTATTTACGAATCAAGCACACAATAGCCTTGGAAAACAAAACAAACAATGCAAATGCATTGAGTTTCCATATTAGTTTCTCCAGATTACAGGAGAAGCTGGGTTTGTGGTAACACTTCACATAACCTTCTACTCGGAAAGACAGGTGATTTGATGAAAACAAATAACTAAAAAGAAAGTGTTCAGTACTGCTTTACATGTATATTCACTAGAAACAATTCAGCTTTTACTCAGGATAAACATTAATTCCCATCACTAGAAGAAGTTATCTGAAAGATCTACTCCTTTGTTACCTCATGGTAATACAGAAGCTGACAAGTGTCTGAAGATTTCAAGGTTCAGGAGAACCAGGTAGCCTGTTGCTGGAGACTAACAAAGGTGCAACAATCCTTTGGTTCCAGCAGGCACAGGAGAACATATGCCAGAGAATGACATATGGGTCTTCTGTGATAAGTATGAACTCCTGAGTACAGGACAGGGAAAGTCACCAGCACTTCCATCTCCTGTTAGTGAGTTATGGGTTTCCTGCAATATATACACACTCAACCCTTTGTTAGCAAACATTTAGTAAAGCTAAACAAATGAATTTACTTCAAGATGCAAGAGTTTGAAGACTGCTTTTGCAGATTCAATATTTTTATGTAATTAACTACTACAAAAGCATCCAATTCTTTCTACTTTATGCTAATGCTCGGAAAACGTAGATCATTTTAAAGTGTCACCATGAACAAAATGGTTCTTAATAATACTCCATCAGCTTAAAAGCTCAAGACTGAAAACGCTGCCACATCCATTACAAAATCTAAAATCACTACATCAGAATAAAATAACCACATTTTTATTAGAAGAAAGGATCTGATCACGTGTAATTGTAAAAGTACAAGAACTTGCAGAAAGAAAATGGGCTAAAAACATCTTGAAATTGGGAAATACTTATTTGAAAAAAGGTCCTTAAGAGTATGTCTTACACATGCACAGACCACCATCTGTGCTAGTTAGAGAAAGGGCAAACTTCACACAGTTGATTTTATAAGGACTGAAGTAAAAAAAAACAACAAAATTTCAGACTCGCACAGGGAATGTCATAGCTGATAAAAGAGTAAGTAAAGGATAACAACAGTTAACAGTATATACAGCAGTGACAAATCACATCTAGTACCAAAGAGCATTGAATGGAAGGTATTAGTCTGCAGCTGACTTTCCTGCATAATCACAACCTGAATTGACATTTTCATAATTTTTCTAGAAATCAGGGTATAACCATCTCACTGTAGACAGAAAGATTTAATTGTGCGTGGCAGAAGATACTTATGCTATCAAACATATCCAAACACAATATAGAGAAAAAGGATACTATGTAGAGGGAAATCAACAAATGTTTATCTCCTTTGTGACTAAGCTAAGGAAATTTGCTGATATGGAATTCCAATTTCATCATGTCTTTAAATTAAAAAACAGCTAATGAATTGTAACTGACATTATTCTACAGAAATCACAAAAGCAAAAATGTAAAGTGTCACTTAAAAAAATTAAATAAATCTTCTAGCAACACAAGAGTGCTTGTATCTCTTTCAATTTCAATTTTCTGCCTCTAATGTGCTGAGCATCCCTGCAAATAGAGTAACTTTATTTGGAAGAACAGCTTTACTCCCTGCAGTCAAAGAACTTTCTTTGATACCTGCACGACCAGAAAGCTCTTTGCATTCATACTATATCCATCACCTCACAGATTCCAATTCCAAACACAAAGTAGAACAAAGATGCTCTGTTAATAAAATCGCTTGGGTTTGCCTCTTCATTGGTTAAACACACCCACGATTAGGAATGTCAACACTGTAACCCCTCGGGCATCCCCAGACATTACAATGCCACTAGAGGGCAAGCGAAGCACCAAGATCTTCCCATGCTAATGTCTCCAGCAGCAGCCTTGGTACCACATTTGCACCAAGGCTGTTCTGGACATGTTGGAGGGGTAAGAATAACTAGATGGATGCAAACGTAGTTTTGCATACTTTGATGTTGCTTGTTTAGGAAATATTATTATGGGTTTTGTTGACACAGTTATTATTATTACTTTTTTACTGCAATAAAGTACAACTCGTACAGCGCAGACAATTCCAGACATAAGAGGAAATCCAAACAGGTAACTAAGCTTTGAATCCAGTGGATCGTAGTCCACTGGAATAAGCGCCTCTGTATTATTGATAATAGCTGCACTGAAGACAGAGGACATGAGGGTACAACTACATTTTAAATTATCACATTCCTAATCACTTACGTTATACAGGTACAAGATTGACACTTATGCTAACACCCACTCAAGTTCAGAGTTTTGATTTCTGGGACAAGTCTAATCTGACTTGTAGCACCTCAGGTGCCCTGAGGGATGTTCTTAGGCAGCTTGTAAAATGCTGCTTTTGCTCCTGTCTGTCTTGCCACAATACAAGGCTACAGAAATTTAACAATGACGTTTGGGCACCTCTCTTGCAAATGTGAGAATCAGACTAGGTTTGAAATGCTATTGAATAGCATGCCCTGATTTTAATCACCATACCCCTATTAAATACAGTGCAAGTAAAGGCAAAAGAAAAAGTTCTACTATTTCTAATCTTCAGTCTTGTCCTTCTTTAAGTGTTTAAGCCAGGCCACTCTTGTATAAGATAACATGAAGAAGAGGTTTACAATTATTTCTTTTTTTCTTCATGATCAAAAGCATTTGTACTGGAAAGCTTCAAGCTGTCAGTGTGATATAAAGTTTCATTTTCCAAAAGTTAACCTACAGCTGGTACGGCTTTTCTTGTTTTCTTATCAAAAATCAATTAAGGAGAGACTTGGGTAGTGTTAGTGTAGGTAGTTCTTGCTCTCCTTTGGTGAAGATATTTGTCACATCACAAACAGGAATGAGCTGACAGATGCTACAACACTGTTGGCTTTTCAGCATAATCAGAGTTGCCGCATGCTATAGCTGCCCTTGTGTTGAGATAGTAGCTCATTCCATGATTGTGTACCTCTTGGCCATCCAAAAAGAAGTATTTGTTGTCAGCTTCTTTATCAGTTTTGTCTTGAAAAAGGAGTACTGAGGTTCCTTTCTTATCAAGAAGTCTATTTTAATCTCTCTGTAATTAGTGGCTGCACAGCTACTTCCCCATCTTTCTTGGGGAAGATGAAAAGAGATGAAAAATAATTTGTATAGAGAATATACATCTTCATTAGAGCTCCAAACTGCTCAGATAAGAAAAGAATTTGAAAATGGAGGAGAATCATCTTGGCTGTGTATCCAAACATATTTTAGAATACCTTTAAATGGCAGTGGGCAACAGTTCACACCAGAAAAAGTGTACTGGCCTTCCTGTATGATATTAGTCATTTAGGGAAAAGATGCTGGTCTGCCCAACTTACCTTGCTGAAACAGCGCTATCTCTGAAAACTACCTTTGAACAGGCAGATGCGCTGACTGATGCTTTTCTTTTTATTATTCATTTAAAAAGGGATGCTGAATGCAACTTCAGTGATTTTTAGATGCACACCTCACTTCAGCACAATAGCTCCCATAGGTAAAGACCGTTTAATTTTTATGTATCCTAATAAGCTCTTAGCATTCATACATACATTCCTCCTATGCAGTTTCACTGACCCTGTTCTAAACTTGATTTTTTCCATGTATCTGGACATTCATCTCATCTTCTGTACCACCAAACTGGAATCTGTAAGATGTGTTCAAGAGTTGAGTTAAAAATAGCCAACTTTCACAGCAGTTGAAGAAAGGGCTTAGCTGGGAAGCAGAATAAATCTTAAGATTTAAAAAAAAAAAAAGGGAGAAGAAATCCTTCAGTTTTCATTAAAGTGAATCAAACCGAACAAAACATCACCAACATAAATGTAAAGGAAAAAAAAAGAAAGTACAACCTTTCACAGACAATGAAAGCAATCAACATGGCAAATTTGCCACGTAATTTCTGAAAGCAATCATTTACCATGTTAGCCTTTATCAACCTTTCCTGGAGTCACAGAGCAGAATCTTGACCTCATTCCAATAAAAACGCTTAGAGTAGTAACAATGAGCTAAATATATTTCCACTTCATTTTTCTGTCCTTTTTTCCTTCCCAGTATCTATATAGATATAATAGACATGATATAACTATCCTCCCTTTCCACTCAAGCTGTGATAAAGGACTTTCTACACAGTCTAGCATCACTGCAGGTCAACAGCACCGAGACAGCAACACTGCTGTTTTTGCTAGGAGGGGGATTCCTATGGAACCTGACAGATGTCCTGCTGCTTTGGCTAGAGGAATTTGCAGGACGACAGAATGCCAGCACCAGTGAAATACCTACCAGGAGACATTTCACCAAACATTTTCAGGATCAATGAATGGTGGTGTGGGCTTTCCCCCTCTTAAGTTATTTCCATTTTGGGGATAAAAACAGTTTTGTGAGCTCCTAATGGATGAACATGTCCTTTTTTTTTGCATGCACATATATAATAAAATTACAATCATAGAAAATTCTCAAATATGACAAAAATAAAGATATTATCTTGGATTACCCCACATGCAGCTTTCTGTTATTTGGGAGATCCCATTATGAAATACCATTTAAAACACATTGGTGGGTTTGGGTTTTTTTTGTGTAAATTTTCACCATTTCCTTGATAGGAGTAATGTCTCACAGTCACTAGTTAAGAACAAAAATAACTTGACACTACTTTCAGTAATACTGTGACTGGTCAGGATGCTCAGGAGTCAGGAAACCACGTAATAAATACCAGGTCTGAGAGAAACTACAATATCCTGTTCTAGAAGAGTCCTTCAGATGGCCTAAGAAATCATAGGTTGGAGCAACAACCACCCAAATCAGGAAAATTCAAACCCAGTGCATGACTTAGATGACACAAATCAAACAGACCATAGAGCAATAAGAGTAAGAAATCTGATCCATTTTCTGATGCTCAGGAGGATGGAATTTCTCCAGATAACTGCTATTTTGTGAAAAGGAAAACTTGCTCAACAAGTCCTCAATCAGCACACCACTGAAAACCGTAAACTTGTTTGATGCAGGGTTGGATCATACAGTACAAAAGTGTGTCAAGAAGGTTTAATGTATTTGGAGAAACTGGTGTTTCGTACCAAATAATGACAGATCTGGAAGTATTTGCCCATACTTGCAGTAATTTTTCTTTTGCAGTGACTAATACTTGCTAGCCCTAATACAGCTTACACATCCACAAAAATGATGAGTGCAACAGGGGAAAAAAAGAGGAGCAAAGTCTATATTTACACTGCCTTTGGAATACTACCTCAGAACAGGTGCCTATCTAACACCCTGGATCCCCACACAAATACAAAACATCTAGGAGAGCCTGAACACCAGTAGAGAACTGTGGTCTAGAGAAAGTTCCCAAATTAAGTCTCAACCTTATCGAATCACAACCCTTTCATTTTCTTTTCAGTATATCTAAAAAATATGACTATATCACTTGAACCTTAGAGATGATGAAGGTGCTCATAGCATTCAAATCCAAGGTGGATCTAGCTGTGCTTCACTGATCCCTAAGCTATTTTCTGAGCTATAAATTTAACACTCGCATGACTCAAGGGTTTCCAGTGACACATATATGCTGGTTGTATTTAAGCAGAATTTAATAGCAATGCCAATAAATCAAAAGTGAAACTTCAGCAGAGTTGAATGCAGAAGCATCCATATCTCCAGACAAGTGTCTTCACTATTAGTAATGTTCATTGAAATCTTAATTCTCCCAGACTGAAGCAGAGACAAGCTAACACAGGAAACAATAATGATATCTGACATGCATGACCTTTCTGATTAAAGCAACTTGTCTTTCTTAGAGAAGGCAACCACTACAGCTCATTAACAGCTTTGCACTCTATTCTTCAAAACACTGTATCAACCAATTCATATTCTTCATTTCTGGTGGCATTTGGAAACGTTTCAATTTCCTCTTGAAGTTAATGAGAGACAATGGATATTCCATTTTAGGTCAGCAATGATGTGATGTAGCCATGTAAGTAACACACCCATTTCTTTCTACAGAACATTTTGGGCCTGTTCCACTCCTATTCCCCTGCCTCCTTCCACTCTTGAAAAACAATCTGAAAAGATCCCAGTAATACATAAAAAGGTCGTTCACTTTTTTCTTTTTTTCTTTTTTTTTAAACACTGAACACAACCATTAATGTGATATATAGAAATGCATTGCATTTTAAAAGGAAACAATCATGTTACTGTCATGGGTGCTACCAGAAACCCCAGGACAGAATCAGAAACCCAGGAAAGAGATGATAAACAGTTCTTCTTTCACAAATTCAGCTTTCATATCTCAGTTTCAAAAATACACCATTGTTCACAGACCAGGAATCCCAGACACAGTCCATTAACCACATTGGTACAAGACTCATTTTGAAACTCTAGTTTCTTTCATAACATGGATTTTTAAGTACATAAATAATACATTTTTACCAATGCACTGCGTTAAAAAAACAAAAAAAAAAAAACAAAAAAAAAAACACACCAGCTTTCAGAATATCAGTATCTTCTAACAACACTATATTCATTCCAACAACTGACTAAACTTGCCACTACAATTCCCTTGATACTAAAGGAGCTAAAAGTTTAGGATCATTACCACAGGGATTGAATTCACATCAATTGCACAAAGGGAATTTCTACAACCTTATTGCCATCAGCTGAAAAAGCTAACTGTATCCTGGACTGTATCAAAAGAAGTGTGGCAAGCAAGTCAATAGAGTTGATTCTGCCCCCCTACTCTGCTCTGGTGAGACCCTCCTGGGGTACTACATCCAGGTCTGGGGTCCCCAGCACAAGAAAGACATGGACCTGTTGGAGTGAGTCCAGAGGAGGGCCACCAAGATGACTAGAGCGATGGAACAAGCTCCTATAAGAAAAGGCTGAGAGAGCTGGGGCTGTTCAGCCTGGAAAAGAGAAGGCTTCGGGCTGACCTAATTGTGGCCTTCCAGTACCTGAAGGAAACCTATTAGAAAGACGGAGAGAGACTATTTATAGGAGCATGTATTGACAGGACAAGCAGGAAAGAATTCAAACTGAGACTAGGGTTAGGTTAGGTAAGAAATTCTTTACTGTGAGGGTAATTAGGCACTGGAACAGTTTACCCAGAGAAGTTGTGAATGTCCCATCCCTGGAAGTGTTCAAGGCCAGATTGGATGGAGCTCTGATCCACTTGGTCTAATGAAAGATGTCGCTGCCCATGGCAGGGGTGTTGGAACTGGATGACTTCTGAGGTCCCTCAACCCAAGCCATTCTATGATTTAGATATGCTGTGAAAGGTTGCAGTATTTTTCCAGGGAAAAATCTAACAAATATTTGCATCTGAATCTTTAAAAAAATTAAACAAAGTTTGTTTTCTAGCACATAAAGAGCTACATACATGCAAACTCATGTGAAAATTAGATATGTTGCCATTAGTTTCCCTCTTGTACAAAGTTTAGTTGCCTGATTACATTAAAAATTAATATGGAACAGCTACATACTGACAGTGATCTATTTAACACTGATAAAATAAGAACTATGGAAATGCTATAAGCAAACAGCTATTGCTCAGTATTTGTGTGTGCTATTTGGGATATAAAACTGACAACTTTTTCATTGCAAAGTACTTCGTTAATATCCACAGTTATTTGAGCATATTTAGTGATAAACATCACATTAAAATGGTTATTTAAAATACACAAAAACTGCATGTGTATATTTTTGCAGTTTCCTCCTCATTTGCTCAAACTAAAAGCAGTTTTCACCAGAACACTGAAATCTGCTTTTCTGCCGTAGAGGCTACTACAACTTTCTATGTCCCACCTCATTGGCTAGAGGAACACTCTAAGCACAGATCCAAAGAGTCACTGAAGAAAAAAGGTTCTTTCTCAGCTTTCATACACTTAAAAATCGTAGAACTGTTATTGTTGCTGAAAGTCCACAGTAATACACCACCAGAACCACACTCAGGCAGGAAAGATGACTGGAAAGAGCCAGCACAAAGAGGAAAATGTTACAGACATTTATGAGCAACAAACCAGAAGTCTGGAATGGAAACCTAGTTCACACATACTTAATTTCAACTGGTAAACGGGCAGGCTATTTAAATTGCCATAGCACTTTACTAAGCTTTCTCAAATACTTTTAGGAAGAATTAAAAGTCATGCAATTATTTTGTTTCTTATAACTTCTAGGATTTAAAATGTATTGTACAGATCAACATCAGGCCTTGGCCCCAACCCAAAGCTTGCAAGAGTTGAGTGTTATTGCTTCTGAGAATTTAACACTGCATGTTGAAAGAGTACTTCAGTTTCTTTGTAAATGTTGATTCATTTCCTGCTACAGTAACACACTTGTACCCATTATTCTGTGAAGGAGAAGTGATTTGATAATCAATTTAAATTAGTATTTCCAGCATACAAACACCTGTTTGAGGAACATGTGGCCATGATATCGAGAGGCCAGCAAAAACTTTACAGCATGTCTCTTGGAATGAAACGGGCTCAAGAAATATAACAGTGCTTTCTGTAAATGGAAACATTCATGGAAATTCAGCTCAAATAAGTTGGGAAGTTAGCCCTCAAGAAAAGTTTTGCTGACCGAAGAGAGTAAAACATCTGTTAAATCCCAACAACATAAAATACCAAGCTGGGTGTGCATTCATAGGACTGCTGTCTTACGCTGCAAGTACTTCACTAAGAACAGTTTTTGAATTCCAACCATGCTGGACCTTGAATGCCTGTCCTTGTAGTGCCCAAATTGAAAGTTTATCTTCCTCAAAACAAATTTTGGAGCATCTACCTTTTACTCTGCATCAGTAAGGAATGTAGCTGACTTCAACCTCAGAAACACATCAATTTAACAAACCTATTTTGTTGGTTATTGTAGTTGACAATATTTAAGATGCTTACCCTAGGTTTTGGGTTTGTTTGTTGTTTTGGGGTTTTTTTTTTTGAGGTCAGGGACAGAAACATGGACTACTTGGGAGCAATTCATTTCATCCTAGAGTAGGCATCTAAAATACATCAAATTGCATTCTAATGAATTAATTCATTTTCATTGCCTAAATTTTCAATAAATCAGCTGTTGCAGACAAATCCTCACATTGTAGATGGCTAGAACTAGTTGAGATTAATCCTATTTTGAGTCCTCTGGGCACTGACTTGGGTGCCCCCACAAGAGATCTAGAAATTTCACTGCCAGATCTGATTCAACTGATGATGTCATAATGATGAGTCAATTCACCAATAAAGTCTCCTTTGCATGTCTTCCAAATTATAAGAAAGCTCAATAATTTCTGCGTGGGCAATGTCATCCCAGTTTTGGACATGCTTTCCTTTTGCTGAGTGCAAATGACACTCCATGTTGACTGAAAACAGGACAGTTTCTCCTCCTGGGGAGCCTCTCCATAAAAGAGAAAGGGGGAGAAAAGGTAATTGAATTTCCCAGTCTCTGACCCCTTGGGGCTAATATCTGCCTGGTATTTCAGTAATCACGCATTACATGATTGGGCTGAAAGAAAGAAAATATCATGTTTTAGATATTCTTGTATTGTTATATTAAACATTTTTTTCCCTTTGTCATATTTATTTTCCCATGCACCTTGATTTTCTAGAGCTACAGAAAACAGACCACTGAGGGCAGAGTTAATACTTCAATGCCAAGGCCACTGTTATGTCCGATCTCCAGAAAAATATCAAGTGAGGAGTTACTGCTAGGGAGAGATCTAATATACTGTCTATTGAATCCTTAGCTTTTAAATTTATTTTTAATACATTACACCAGAAGAGTAATGCTTTTAGTAAAAATCAGTGGATTTGGCTGTGTGGTTTTGATTTGGTTTGGTTTGGGTTTTTTTTCAGTGCCACATTATTGACATTTTTCCTTCAAGGATCTCTAAAGATATCTACACGTCTTGTCTTAAGGGGAAAGAATCAGACTCCTTTTTACTATTAGTTTTTCTCCTTTTTTAGCTTCCTTCTTCCTCTGCTGCCCACGCCTCATGCCCCTCTCCCCACCCCTCTTCCTTTGCCAGCTGCAACTCTGAAATTTTTATCACTATTTGACTACAGTATCAAAGAAATCCTTCGGGAACAATCTGTCATGAGTTTCTTCTTTAAAGTCCTGTGGGTCAAGTGCCAATACCTCAGCCTCCAACAAAGGAAAAAGTCTTTGAGGAGGAAGAGGACTAGACGAGTTCTTAAGCCTTAATGTTTTTCTTAATTTTTTTCCCCCCATGAATTAATTTCTTTTCTATTCCTAGTTCTGGAGATAAAAGACTATCCTCTTTCATTAATCACTTTTTCAGGGTCACTGTGTAAAATCTGATCCAGATTCCACATTCCTAGTGTTTTTTGCTTAAAAAAAAAAAAAAATCTTAAGTGAAGCTGTATTAGAAAGGAACCCTATGTTTTGCAAGGTCACAATGATGTGCCTCAATATTTTTTGGTGAAAACAACTCAAAAGCTACCTGCATGTTTGCTAACTGTAAGGCGTGTGCTGGGTAAGAAAGGACAGCAAAGCTTCTTGTGTACAAATCCTGCAATTTTCACATTCCCTACCCAGCTTGAAGAACTAGGGAGGATGTTTAAAAGCGCTGACCCACATTTTGTGCTCTCACTCATCACGGTATTTTCGTTCAGTCTCAGTCCTGTACTCTTTTCTCTGTACAAGCCTTGTTTGCAGAGGGCACAAAGCTGGTAATCTAGAGACAGATCCAGACTGTGCTCTACAAACTAAGGGCTTCCTTTGTGTCATTTTGGCCTCCTGTGTGCTGTCCATCTGCTCAACTGCAAATTTTGTAAAAGCTCAAAATTCTCCTGTTGAGTCAAAGGGCTGGCAAACAGTCCTGCTGTTGATGAGAGACAATACCCTCTTTTTCTCAGACAGTAAGAGGCTTACAGGCAACAAATATGAGAAATTAAAGTGGATGTCAGGGATGCCGAGGAAACTTCAAAGTTTTTTCCACAGTTTTTTGAAAACAATTTATCCGATGTTGTTGGTGCCCACGACTGGCAATAACTTCCCCCAAACTGTGACTAAAAATTCCTATATATGCAGGCAACAGGCTGACTATAGTGTAACAGCAGGAAAAGACGAAGGAAGGTTTGTGTTTTTAACTACTAAGTAGGAGCCAGGGCAAACATTTTCTCAAGGTTCTGCAAAGCATTTATATTCATAAAAGACCAGTGTATGACATGGACAACCTTCATAGACTGAAAGTCGTACAATAAGCTTGGCTGGATCAAGGCAAAGCACAACCAATTTTTTGTTGTCTTCTCAGTTACTGTCCAGCAACTGAATTTGCTTTTGTCACAGTGGTACCACTCTCATCGAGCTCAAGGCTAACAGAACTGGAAGATGGTCAGTTATGCTGGGTTTTATTCAAATAACTCACTAAAACACCCTATATACAGTAGATAATTTAACTACCAGCATTCAAATACATGGTGTGATTTTGTTGTTTCAGATTGAAGATCACATTTCCAGCAGCTGCAAGTTTTTGAACCACATTCCCCAAAAAACACTTTCAAAAATAGATGTCTCAAATCAGGGTCAAGATTCTGGATGGTTTTGTGGTGCACTGGCACTATTCTACCTCCCTATGGCACTTCAGACTTCCCTCAACCTTTTGCCTATCCTCATGACCACTGAGCATATGGCACAGACAGTGTTCAGCTAATCAGAGCCTAGGAATATAACATGTCAGACCTCTGGATCTTTCAATGCCTAATCTAGGTTCCTCCAGTGGCAATCTCTGCCCTGGCTATAAAGAGAATCAGAACTGGATTACAAGGGACCTCATACAAGGGATTATAAGGGTACTCTTTTGCAAGTATCTCTCCAAGTAGAAACAGTAAGAGCACCACAGACTTAATTGTTTGGTAAACATAAATGGTCCAATTAAAGGCAAACACTACGGCTGAAAGTAAGTCTAGTTCCCCAAAACCTTAATTATACAAATGCTCGTGTTCTCACTTATCATCTTGGTTGTCTGTTCTTCTCACAACTCTCTCTGAAGAGGCAGGTAAGGTAGGAATTCTAGAAATAGTATGGAGCTTTAGATAACTTGTGAAACAGAGCAGCAGTGAAACCTTCCGAATTTTGCTTTGCATTTTCACTGATTTGAAGGAAACAATCTACACTGCTTTAAATTTTTCATCTGGAGAGCTAATTTGCTTTAGGATTTCTCTCACCCTCAGCAATTAACTGGAGGAGGGAGTTGGAGCAAGATGATGCATAGTATTCCAGCTGATGCTGGAATTCAAGCATCAAACATCAAGTATTAGAGCCTGCAGTTTTGTCTCCTGCCGCTTGCCACCTCCCTAATGCTACATCCATCTGTTGATGGATGGCCTCTTCAATTCACCATGTTGTTATCAGAGAGACCTCCATTCTGCCAATTCCCCTGTTTTTCTCAAGGAAGATGCTTTACGCTCCTCTGCCATCATACACACACTATGTTTGTGAGAGGAGAAAGAATGTGTCTCAAATCACAAAACTGAGATTTTTCACAAGGGGCTTAAGTATTTGTAATTATATCCACTAGGTGTTGGCTTCCTAAATATGTTTGAGTATCAGTTCCCTGGTATTTCTGGTACCTCCTATCAGCCCTGAAAAGCACAAAGGTTGTCTCTTTTCAGACACCAGAAAGTGCATCAGCCCAGCCTGCACGAAGCGCTGACAAGTCATTCAACTGGTCCTATTTGGGAAGCAAAGAGTAAAAAAAACATTAAACCCCCCATAAGAATATGTTACCTGCTTTTCTCTTTGTGTGCACAATCACTTTATCAGTATGGAAAAGTACAACATTTGGAACGAAGAGCATGATGAAGCAATCAGATGGAGAACAGAAAGCCACAACACTCACAGCATTAGGGAAACCGCCCACACTGCTATCAAGCATAGTCCAGTACAGAAAAGTAGATGATTTTACCTTCATTTGAATGGAGTCACAACTAAAATGAATGGTTCTCGGTTACAGCTAATCTTTCATTATTGTCAGATTATAAATACTAATGTATATGATTATGGGTTGAATAATACTCAAAAGTGCCTGTATCCTTAGGCTGAATAAAGACTACGCACACTCAAAGAAGTGTAGTTCTGTTAATCATCCCCATTTTCCAAGAACTTTATTCTTCCTGTCTCTTACAGTTCTTTAGCTACAATATTAATTCAGAGAGTTAGGCAGCTCCCACTCTGGGAATTTAGCTATAAAAATACAATTTTATCTTGGAATATGTATTTCTATAAAGCCTCCTGAAGCTTTGGTCTACAGAAGCATAAAAAGCCCCAAAGATTCTTCTTTTATATTATAAACATTGTTGTAGATTTAAATGGCACTATAGCAATTTACTTGCCCAAAATAAAGACTTTTAATCTTAAATGCTTCTTATGTGTAATACATCTTTCAAATTGAACACTGACACCAGAGTCCTGCAAAATGTTCTACAGTTGTAACCAGAACATTTTCAAAAATATTGCAATATACGTAAAGCAAAGAAAAGAAGCAGTCATCTCCCAATTCAACAAGTTAACAGCAGACTGATTTTCATTAGTTGATTTCAGCTGAGCTATACTAGAGTGACTGATAAGCAAATAAGCCACCTTATACTGAAGACTTTTAGCATTTTAATTTTGTCTTCCAGGATCCAAAAATAAATTCTCAAAGTGCAGCACTCTCCATTTTACCATAGATCATACCGTAAATTTCTATTTTGCAGCCTGTTTCTATTTCACAAAGCTAAGCAAGACAGAATGAACAGAGTTCTTAACCAGAACCATCTCTCCAACCACACTTGATCCCATTTTCTTTGTTCCACAGCTATCCTTCAGTGGCTAACTGCTATTTTGTCTAACACTATCTTGCACTTTACAGAGCTCATCATGTTTCCTTTATCAATGAGCTAATTCAGGGAAAAAAAAAATCCACTTTTTTTGATTGAGAGTATTAACTCTGGGACTATGTGTTCAGGATGAAATATTTCAGTTGATCTTTTCTGCTGTCAAGGAAAGAAATTCCATTGTTTTTAAAAATCTGATCAGAAGCATTTCTTTATTCTCCCAAACATGTCTAGTTTTGTCATAAAGCTGGAACTTTTTACTTTATCTAGCTTTCCATCTGAATATTTTTTTAGAACATCTTCTAGACCACCAGCAATGCAGCTATTAGGTCAATAGAATTCAATAATGCAAAGTGAAGTGCTTCTATTTCTCTGCTCTATGTAAAAACTATCACAGCTTCAAAAAATCTCTACACAAGCGTTCACTTGTTATATCCTCAGCAAGGATACTTTTACTAGGTTGGACCCAAGGAAAAAAGACTGGCTTTTCAGTCCTAAGTGTGATTAACTACAGTTACCTGCTCCAGAACACTGGCCAAGGAATTTCACCCAGTGACTGCTATTAAAAGAAGAACTTTTATTACACTAGCCTTTGGGCAATTTCTTAAAAATGAAAAGTCTTATCATCTTACATCAAATAACCGACATCATGGTCACATCCTTCCAAGATCAGAATTGCCTAACTGGAATTCTAAATTGATCTCTTCTTGTTCCCACATGAAATCTTAGGTCCAAATACATATGTTTCCCCTATTCTCTGCCACTTAAAAGTAATTCATAGTTCACTCAAACCTGAAGATGTAACCAACCAATAACCTAGGACAAAAGTTCTTCTCATGCAACTAGAGTCCTGTGACCTTCTTCAGTTCACTTGCAGAAAACAAAGATCATGAAAAGGATATTCACAAATTCACACTGAAAGCAAGAAACTTGTTACAGTAGAATCATCTACAAGATCTACATACCTTACTTTTAAGGCACAGTCAAACTAGCAGATATTAAAACAAGTGCTGGATTCTGCACCTAGGATGGGGCAACCCTGGATGTACATACAAACTGGGAAACAAAAGGCCTGAGAGCAGAACTATGGAAACGGACCTGGGGATCCTGGCTGACAGCAAGCTGAATATGAGTCAGCAGTGCCCTGGAAGTCAGGAGGGGCAACTGTGTCCTGGGGGCATCACCAGCCAGTTGAGGGATGTGATTTTCCTGCTCTACTCTGTGCTACTGTGGCCTTACCTAGAGTGCTATGTCCAGTTTTGAGTGTAAAGCTATTAGAGATGTAAAGCTATTGGAGATCATCAAAAGCAGGGCTACAAACATGGTGAAGAGTTTAGAGAGGAAACCATACAAGGAGCAGCTGAGTCACTTGATCTGTTCAGCCTGGAGAAGAGGAGAGTGATGGGAGATCTCATAGTTGTCTACAACTTCCTCATGAGGGCAAGGAGAGGGACGGGCACTGATGTCTTCTCTCTGCTGTCCAGTGACAGGACCCAAGGGAACAGCATGATGCTGTGTCAGGGCAAGTTGAAGTTGCATATTAGGAAAAGATTCTTCTCCCAGAGGGTGACTGTGCACTAGAACAGGCTCCCCAGGGAAGTGGTCAGAGTACCAAGCCTGACAGAGTTGAAGAAGCATCTGGACAATGCTCTCAGGCACATGGTGTGACTCTTGGGGTTGTCCTTAGAAGCGCCAAGAGCTGGACTTTGATGATCCTTGTGTGTACTTTCCACCTCAGGATATACTCTGATTGTCCATTTCTTAAGGATTTTTCCATATGCAGAAATTGTTTGGGTCACCAAAAAAATCTGATCTATGCTTACTCAAAGACCAGTCTGACTTCTCACAATATGTAAATTCTGACCATGAATAGTCAAGTTGTCAGCTTGTTTTTACAAGCAGCTTAATTCATTGATGTAGTATAATTTTGGATACACAACAGACTATCTGAAAGCAAACCTTCCACTCAAAATTTGTCAGATCCATATTAAAAATTGCACAGAAACCTTCATGCAAAAGTGCTTAAGTATTTGAACGTGCACAGACCGTGTAATACAAACCTGCAAAAAACACAGGTTTAATTCTATTAGTCAGGGAAACTTCTTCTCTTGACTTCAGGGGAGACAGTGTTTAAGCCTGTGTAAGCAAACAAGCCACCCATATGCTACATATACAGACAGAAAGAGAGACATATAAAAAGACTGTTTCAAGAGGAAAAGATCAATCTTGCACATTTGCATAAATTATTTGTAATTTGCTTTAGGAAATATTACTTCATTTATACTTCATCTGCTTCCTACCACTATACTGAGGATCAAAGTTCTTGCAATTGAAACTTTGAGAACCATTACATCTATGTCTCCACGACTCAGGACATCAGAGTATCACTAAGAAGTTACACAAACAAAATGGCAACTTCCATGACAAGCTAAAACCTAAGTAGCCATTATTATTCAAGATCTTCACTAACGTTCTGGTTTTCTTACCCCAGGATATTTATTTTAACCAACCTCCCTGTGGCAAATCAGCCCTACAAGATTATAGGGGAGATGGTACTGAAGAATAACACCTACTGAAGTCCTTAATCCTCTATTCACCTTAAGATTCAACAGACTTCTCTTTGTTCCCATGCATCAACCTTCTACCATGAAAAAAGATGCATAAAATAACCACATCCAGTGGTAAACCTCCTACACCCAGATAAAAAAAGCAATCTTACTCCAGCCATCTTCCCACACACTCTGAGTAACAGACCTGAGATGATAAGAGAGATCTGCAGAAGGGAGATAGAAGAATAACTCACAATGGAATTTAATTTAATCCATCCACCTACACAAACCACTCACCCTTACCAGAGGTGAATAAGTACCTGCACTTTGGCCACTGAGACATCTTTATAAAGTTATGACATTATAACCATTGCAAAGCTAGCCTTACATACACACAGAATCTCACTTTCTTTTTCCCCCCTAGAAAGTCACTAATCTGGCTCTTCTATAACCTGTCAAGTGGTTTTAGTCAAAACACCTGAGCTAACAGCTGTACAAAATAACCCAAGCAACAACTCTCCACACAAACAGGTTACCTACCACAGAGCAAAACCACAGTAACTCTCTTATAACCACCACTGGCAGTGAATAAAGGTCATTTAAAACCTTCACAACTGACTACAAATTACTTAGGCTAATATGGGGTGAAGACACACCAAAACTAATCTAGAAAAATTAATCTTAAATCCAAGTGGAAGAAAAGCTTCCAATCACTTATTCGCTTCACCTATTGTAATCAGATACTTTTCCTACTATACAGACAGAGAGCCAAAAGTTTACAGTTTATATTTATGGGCTTAGTGACTCAAAGAACAATGTCTCTCAATCCTACACTGCTTCTGGTTCCTACTTCTGATCACTGTCATTCAGCCACATCTCCTTCTGAAGTGTATGGAAAGCCCCAGCACATGCAGAACAGGTTTACTCAACTGTACCATTTACATGAGTTGCTTCCGTAATTTTAGCAAACTTACAGTCTTCTATTTGCAAAGTGCAACATTCCAAGCTAGGTAGGGCCAAAGGGCTCAAAATATTCACCCCTTTGCTTATTATGAAAATTTGAGGTAAGCTGGTCTAGGAGACTCCCTATTCCTCTGCAAGGGCTGGCAAGGTCCTGTTAGTTCTGGTCCAGAATAGCGTTGCTAGGCTACGAAAAATTCTGGCATTTTGTCCCATCACAGCACAGATATCTTTTGGGTGACCGTCCAAGTATGCATACACATTTGTTTGCACAATGTGGGGTTTGTTACAGCAAAAACTGAACATGTTTTTGCACTACACTGAAGCCCAGCTGAAATACCCGCCTATGTAAAATTACTGGGGTTTTCTGGTTTCTCTCATTACGATCCTATCTGCAATATTTTCCATAGATGAAGTACTGCTTATGGACATGTAAGATATACTATGGAAACATCACACAAGTCCCACAGTGCTGATTAATAGCAATAATAATGCACAAGGCATTGTGCTTTTATTTTTCCACATTTATTCTATGGCCATTTTCTCCACAAGTTTGATTATTGCAAGAAAATGTTTGATGAATCAGGAATAATAGCAATATACAGCAGGAGAGCTTTATATAAAGTTTTAAGACTTATTTCCTTTTATCGCTGAAAATAGGACACTGAAGGCAAGTCAGTGCATTTATGGCACTATTTCTTTGCTAGAACATCATATATGTATTTACAATTAATAACATGCATTTTCTATTACTGAAAGTAATAGCAGCAATCAAAGACAACAGAATTGAAAGTGGAGATGTGCATATATCTGGCTTTACATTTCTTAAGATATGAGATTCATGCCTTTAACAGAACTGCATTGCTTCAAAGTTTTTAAATCAGGTTACCTCCACATGGCCTTTTTTCCCCCCTTGTTTCCGAAATATTTACTGCTCTTCACAGTTGATATATGCCTGTGTCTTTTCCAAGTGATCTTGTCTTTGCATCCCTGTACTTATCCTACTAGGTTTCAAAATAAAAGCTACTGAATATGATACAGAGCTGCATCGTCCTTCCCTCCTAAGGAAACTCTTGGAACAAACTGGAGTTCCTGATTAGCTATGTTCACACTTAGAAGAGTTTTCTGTCTCCAGTGACCTCTCTAACTTGCCTTACCTGGTATGCCTATAAGTTATAAAATGCATCAGAATAAGATAGGAAAATGATGGCACGAACCACGAATGTGATGATTTATGGAGGCATAAATTTTGATTATATTTTTTAATTGTCTGAATGTTTTTCCAGTGTGATTCTTAATCTGCATCGAGTAAATCTAACAGTTTAAAATGAGTAATACGTTTTACTCTATGTATTACATGATCTTTTTATGCTGAAATTCAATACAACAGTTTAATTTCTTAAAAATTCTACCTAGGCTACTGACATGTAAGTTAGTACTTAGACACTTTGACAATGGCTTTATAATCACCAGGCTCATCTTCTAAAACATTTTGTGTTAAAGAACACTCAGGAAATAGCCATTTCTTTAGAAAGATGTTTTATTAAGAAATGTTTTATTAAGAAATGTTTTATTAAGAAGTTCAGGTATTGGATGTATTGGATTTCATCTATGGGATCAAATCTTCCAAAATTACTGCTTTTTATGATTTTGGTTGGGTGAAGATACTGGAGACCATCTAAATCTGGCCAGTTGAGTACCTCTCTCATATAAATGACCTGCAAGCAGAAAGTTATCTCATATATGTAATATTTGCCTTGCCCATCCAGCATACTAGAAATAGCCAGCAGGAACTTGTCCTGGTTCTGGACAGGACACGGTTAATTTTTTGCAGTAGCCAGGAGGGGGGCATGGCTAGGACCTGAAAGTTATTCTATACCACCTCACCTCATTGCCAGGGACAGGGGAAAGAGACTCTCTTCCAAGGGGGAAGGGGCTCCTTCCGCTTGAGAAAATGTGGCAGACAGAGCTGTCTGGTCTTGTCTATTATCAGGGCTGTTTTTTTTTCCATGTGAATCATTTTTCTTATGTCCTCTGTCATTAGTATTGTTGCTGTTACTGTTAATTTTCTTATCTCATTGCTGTTTCCAGTAGATTGTTCTTATCTCAACCTGTGAGCTTGCCTTTTGTGCCTCCAGTTCTCCTCTCCATCCTGCCACAGCCAGGAGGGAGAGGGGAAAACGGAGGAGTGAGAAAGAGTAGTGTGTGGTTTGGAGGGGACCCTGAATTGAGGATTCCTAAACCAGGACACTCCTCCTAGTAAAGATACAATACCCTCAGTTGTAGACACAATTCATTTGACTGCTCTAACTTCAGCTGATGGTGGTGCTTTTAAGGATGAGCACTGGTACCTTCTCTGCAACACTGTGCAGACACTTGGTGCAGCTGGTCCACACATTCCCATTTTGATAGTTCCACTGTTGTAAATGATAACGGTGGCAAAGCTGTTAAGACAGATCTGTGTGGATCCAGAGAAACCAGATCCTGCTTTGCTAGGAGCCTGAAGGCATTGTTAGTGAAGCCAGCCCCAAAGCATCAATATCTCAACATGAATGTCACTGGCCATCGAAGACAGTTTGGCAAGTTACCTCCACAGATCAACAGGCTTTAAGGAGACATTTAAATTTGTTATTAATGATGCAAAAGCTAGTATTACATACCCCAGTCATTACGAAATCAGGATCTATCTAGACACAGCCGCATATTTGCACAAGAGTACTTCAGAACCATTCTTCAAACAGATGTTCTATAAAGCCTATTTAAAAAGAAAAGCTGTAATGATTTTCTACAAAAAATGTAGATGGTACAGTGTCAGATCTGTCTGAACGTGATGGCTGGTATTTTGCTCACCTGTTCAGGCAGTACAATATATTACATTCAGAGGATTCGAATTCTCCAGAAATGCATACACTAACCAATCAAAACTCCTTTTGCTTTCCAAGGTCTTCAGCAGCCACTGATTGATAAGCCATAAAATGCTCATTGCCTGCACAGAGCTTCTGATGAGCACTGAAGATTATACCATTTAACTCTCCCAACTAGTGCAGCAGAGCATTAAGCAGAATTAGGATATTTAGAATTATATTGCATCTAAATATGGTTTCTTTGGGGTAAAACAAGCAGTTAATTTACATATCGTTGGTTTTGCTTACTCCTCTGTATGTGAAACTATAAATGATGCCCAGGGCTGAAAAAACAATTACATTTTTCTCAAAGTCAACCAAAGTGTAAACACATTCAAAAGAATAACAAAAGTAACTAAGCTGGTAAGCACCACAGAAATGCCCAGAGCTGAGAGCAAAATAGACTTTAGTGACTAATAGAAAAGCTGAATACAGCTTCTTGACATATATGCGCTTCATCCCACAGATGATGTGCCCCCATCCAGCATTTTCAGGTTTCAAAGTGTCAGTGAGTGAATATGCTGCAGTACCTGGCAAAGGTTGCAGTGTGATCTCTGTGCCTGGACGAGGAAAGGTCCTTCAGGTCCTTCTCCACTGCAGAAACTGACGGAATTTGGAGCTACCCTAAAAATAGACTATGAGACACTACTCTTACAGAACAAGTACATATTGCAGAAGACTCCTCTAATTGTTAGTCCGTACAACTTAAAATAAATCTGCCATGAGTGGGATGTGTCACAAAAAGGTACAAAAAGGTGTCTACATCCAACCTGATGGAACTGTATCACCCTGAGATTCTAGCCCAGCTACCTTAATAATATTGCTTTATAAACTCTGAAAATCTTTTAGATAATCTTTAGATTAATTTCATAACAAAAAAAAATTAGACCTCTGATGGAAAATTTAGAAGGTTATTACATATTCTTTTTACATAAAAAGACTGAAAGATCTAAACACTGAGATTAGGATCTCCTAATCAAATGATGACTAGTGAAATTATGCAGATAAATGAGATCCAAAGAAAAGCATTTTTTAGCAAGAACTCAAGGCCTGGATAAGAAAACCATGACGAATGACAAAAGTTCCAGGAGTTCCAGGAAAGCCTGTACCAGTTCAGGAAATCCATGTAGGCATATTGACTATAAAGAAGCCACATTTGACTTCTAACTTTTGGAGGCTGAGAATATTCTGGTAAAGTATCAGTACATGGTTGGTCTGTAATTGCAATATTCTCAAGATATGTGTTGGGAAGGTGTTGGAAACAGCATTATAGGCTACCTGGAGTTTAGGTCTGTCCTTCTATGGACATTATGCTCTTATATAAATTACATAAAGGAAAGATATAATGAAAGCTTTTATCTCCTAAACCATACAGGTCATCATGGTCTGTGCAAAAAATATCTTTTTTTTTCTTTACTTTGCCAGGATCTTTGTATCAGAAGTAAATAAGGAAAGAACTGGTGGCTATATGTCTAAATTGTATCTGTGCTACATTTTCAGGTAATGTTGCTATCTGGCGTAGACACAGTTAGGAGTACTGCCATACAAAAAAAAATGCAAATTGATCTGTAGGTGTTGTCAAGTACTTAGTATCATCTGAGAATATAACAAAGTGTCAGAGGTCTTTCTCAATTACAACAGGGTAATGAAGGTAGGGAGGGCTCTTAAGCCCTTCTTTATATGGGAAAAATTATGAAATAGTGAGAATAGAAATTCTTCCTTATTCATGAGGAACTTCTTCCCCTGCTGCAGATCACAGAGAAGATTCCCTTTCTCTAGAAACAGATTCTGGCAAAAGTGGATTCTAAGCATGAGACGAAACAGCTGGGGACAGGTATGAGGCAACCTAAAATGTTCTCTGACCTTGAAGTCCATGGTGTTCAGTACTTCAATACCAAGGATGAGAAAAGATAGTTTGCAATGCAAAGGAAAGTGACTAAAATCCATAAGCATGCCAAAATGGTAATTCTAAAAAGTCGTCAGGATTGTTACTAGATTAAATCAATAAGAAACACAATATTCGTAATACCTTGAGCAGGCAGCACAGTCTTCTGCCATTTCAAAGAAGAAATTGCTTTAGTTTTTCATATCCTGTATATGGACCAGCTCTCAGAAAATTCTGTTTTCTTTTGCTGTAGTCATATACATATTGAAAGTAAAAAATCAGCCCATAAATCCTCCAAAGTGTGAAGGGCATTGTGCTTTTTCATGCAGAACTAATTCACATCATCCAAACAGAAGATCCTTCTTTGATGACTACACTGCTCCTGGGATCTCAGAACTCCAGAGCCAAGAAGACAATGGTTCATTAACACACATATTCCCATTGACTGTAACATGGTAGCTGCAGCATCTAGAGCTGTTTGTAAAGGTGCTCTTGCTGCTAACTGTCCCTCAGCAATTAGGGATTTGAATTCTTTTCTATGCTCCAGTTGTGACCTCATCAACAAAATCTGTAAACATATTATAATTAAGAAAATCATAACATGCCAGAAGGACCTAATAATTTGACATTCTAAACTACAAGCTTGCCAACGAATAACTTTTATGACCAAAGCAGATCTGACCAGCTTGGCTCCCTCTCAGCAGGAGTTTGCATCAGTCTGTTCTCTCCCCACAAATAGCACACAGTATATGTATGTTTGCTGCCTTTGAATCTGCAATGACAATTCAAGGTCCTTGATAAATATTTTTACAGGTTCCAATGAAGCTTCATTAATCAAAGCTGTTTTCTCCATAGCACAGAAGTATGCAGCATGTCCAACAACCTACAGGTTTGGTACATATTCTGACGCAGAATTTTGAGCAATTTGGTTCTCTTTCTCACAAATTTCTGGAAACTTCAAAAATGTAGCAGAAAGATCAGCTTGTATTCTAAAACAATGTTTGAATGTTCCTTTTTCCTTAAGGACAGTCTAACAAATTCTTCAAAGCTATTCGTTTCAACTTTGTGGAATCCTGCAGCTAAAAGTTTGCAGAGGCCTCGCTGATGTTCTGGAGGTCAATTTTAAATTTTATGAGGCAGGAATCAAGAAAAAGATTACTTAAAGTATGCTGAGTCTTTTTTAGCTTTTGATATCCTTTTCCTAGAAGTACTTAGGCTATAATGCAATAAATCCTTAAACTAAGCAAATTTAACACTGAATCTATCCTAACAGGAATGACTGACTTGGGGAAAACAGTCAATATTTAAAACTAGAAGACATGAATCTTACATTCCTTGTACTTGGGACACCTACTGGAGAGTGTTTTTACATAGAAGAAAATACAAAAAAAAAGCTGCCAACCCCTAAGTGTAACTGCAGGAAAGTTTCCATGAAGCATATCTGCTCATCTCTGATGCATCACTCACTACTTTAAAAGGACTGCTAGTTCTGATGTTACCACTGAATTTAGGAAAAGAGCAAACAACAAGAAAAAATATAATATTTACCAGTGTTGTTACTACAGTTTATTATCTGTATTACCATACAATTAGAAGCCCAAGTTATAGACCAAAAATCATTGTAAAAAAAATTGAAATCTGGGAGAAGCTTCAGGTTTGTTTCCCTGAAAAGGTCATAAGCTGCTCATTTGAAATACTTTGCCCATCCTGTATTGTACATTATTTACTAACTCTGAACTTTCATTAGATGGAGCAGAACTCTGAATCATGTTTCTTTAAAAAGGTACAAGGCTGAAAGGTGGCAAGGAGGACCCGGGAAACTACAGGCTTGTCAGCCTGACCTCAGTGCCTGGCAAGGTTATGGAGCAGATCACCTTAAGTGCAATCACACAGCACCTACAGGATGGACGAGGGATCAGACCCAGACAGCACCGGTTTAGGAAGGGCAGGTTCTGTCCGACCAACCTGATCTCCTTTTATGATCAGGTGACCTGCCTGGTGGATGAGGAGAAGGCTGTGGATGTGGCCTTTGACACCGTCTCCCACAGCATACTCCTGGAAAAGCTGCAGCCCACGGCTTAGACAGGGGCACTCTGTGCTGGGTTAGGAACTGGCTGATGGCCAGGCCCAGAGAGTGGTGGTGAACGGGGCTGCATCCAGTTGGCAGCCGGTCACTAGTGGTGTCCCCCCGGGATCAGTGTTGGGCCCAGTTCTGTTTAATACCTTTATTAATGATCTGGATTGAGTGCACCATTAGCAAATTTGCAGATGACACCAAGTTGGGGGGGACTGTTGATCTGCTGCAAGGCAGGAGGGCTCTTCAGAGGGACCTGGACAAGCTGCAGAGATGGTCTGATTCCAA
>VXAY01002812.1:1207859-1275388 GCA_013399855.1 Oxyruncus cristatus | reverse complement strand
CCCCTCAGTTCAGGAAGGATATTGAGGTGCTGGAGCAGGTCCAGAGGAGAGCAATGAGGATGGTGAAGGGACTTGAGCACAAGTCCTATGAGGAGAGGCTGAGGGAGCTGGGGTTGTTTAGCCTGGAGAAGAGAAGGCTCAGGGGAGACCTCATCACTCTCTACAACTCCCTGAAAGGAGGTTGTAGCCAGGTGGGGGTTGGTCTCTTCTCCCAGGCAGTAGGACAAGAGGGCAAGATCTTAAGCTTTGCCAGGGGTGGTTTAGGTTGAATATTAGGAAGAAATTTTTTACAGAGAGAATAATCAGATATTTGAATGGGCTGCCCAGGGAGGTGGTGGATTCTCCGTCCCTGGAGGTTTTTAAGATGAGACTGGATGTGGCACTTAGTGCCATGGTCTAGTAACCACGGCAGTGTTGGATCAACAGTTGAACGATCATCTCAGACATTTTTTCCAACCCGTTTGATTCTATGATTCTATGATTAATTTCTCTCCAATAAAAAACAGGCTGATCAGTTTGCATGGTATAATCGTGCATTCTAAAATCATCACAATATGTAAGTGCGTCATCACAGATTGTTTTGCATGCATGTAAGAAGCACTCTTATTGGTAAGACACCAGTAGAAATAATTTCCTGACAATAACAAATACAGCCATTGTCACAGTTATTCAGACCAATTCATCTAGTCCAATACACTCTTTCTGGCACTGACCAGCATCAGAGAAAAGGGCAAGCAACCATGAAATTGGCAATTTTGGAACAATCTTTCAATAGGTAAAGATGCTTCTTAAATTTGAATTGAGAAGTGATGTGCCCCGAAGCTTTAGTGTTCATAGGAATTGTGCTAAAGTTCTGACTCATACGGTATCTTATGGTAGCAAGCTCTAGACTGCTCAAATGTATTACTGTACTATTATTGTACAAGCTGAATTTCAAAGGTATTTCCTTGTTCTTTTACTTTTGTTCCACTTTTGCTCTTGAAATGCAAAGGTAATAAGATGTTTTAGTAGCTGCAATTTAAGCAGCCCCTGCATTCATCCTCAAGGCAAACCCAAACCATATTTCTGCACTCATAGAAGTGAAGAGAAGCACATAACATAAAAGCTTAAGAACAAACACTTTGCATCTGGTTACATCCCTTTTCTACTCTATCACATTTATGGTTTAAGTTTATAGACATGTAAACATGGATTCATATACATGTGTATGTCTGCATCTAATAACCAGCCAATACCACAAACACATAAACACATATACACTCTATAATTACAACTCCTAAAGTCAGTGTATCTGAGTTATAGGAAAACTAATATAAATCGTATAGATACAACTTCTATCATGTTCATAAAACAGAACAATGTGCAATAAATACTGTCTCTTACAAGAAAAAAAAAGCAGCTGGGACAGCTACTGATACCTAATAACAATTTAGTGAAAGAACCATACTCAATTACTACAGACATTTGTAATTTTATCCCCAAGAGTTCAACTGTTTTTACCACACACTTTCAAACAAAACGAAATGTTTCTAAGAGCCAGATAAAACACTGGCTGAAATTCCAGTAAAGACTCTCATTGACTTGAGTGGCTTTTGAATGGAGCCCAGAAATTATTAGATCTGCTCGCTTTGAAGAGACTGCAAAACTTCATACTTGTGGTTAGTTGTATGAAGCACCAGTATTTAAGAAACCAGTCCTCCTTAATGACAAATCACACCTCCAAATTGCTTTCACAGCGGTGATACCCTGGAGCTATGCAAGACCCTGAGCTGTCCTTCAGTGTTTTGCCACCAAAAATATTGCCAGTAAGTACTGTTCTGTTTCCACCTGCAGCATACTCTAAATGAAGGTAAATAAAGCATTCATGCAGGAAATTAACACATGGCATAAAATAATACTGAGCTTCAGGGTGAAAGCTAGCATCGTGTCACAGGGAAAATCAGAGTGTAACAGTGTGTGTGTGCACTCCCAGGCAGGGGCTTAGTAAGACAGCTCAAACACCTTATAGATGTATTGACAGAATAAGGACACAAACCCAAACTAAGTTGTCACTTGTGCTATCAGCCTGAAAAAGCACAGATGACTTTTTTAAACTTTCCTTGATTTTTGTAATAGTCCTGTGATCTTAATGTGTATTTTGCTAATTGTTTGCAAAACTCATATTCAAACTACTTAACAAAACTATCTTAATACATGCTTCACCACCTATGTTTATTAATAAGCAACATAATTTAATTCCTACTTCTGGTACCATTCTGTGTGGGTTTTATTAACTGGGAGAGGGGAGAAGAACCAGTGTCAATCAAAAAGTCTATGGGAGTCTCTCATACAAGTGAGGCACAAGAAACTGGCTAAAGAGTTGAAGTAATGTAAAATACTGTGCCCAGCATCCTGAAGGTGTACCAAAGGGTCACAAGTGAACCTTCTCAGTTTCAGACTCCACCAGATGCCAGAATACCCCTAACCTATATTTTGGTTAGCCCTGAAAATTTCCATGGTCCATTTGAGATAGAATAGCTGGGATCCCATCACCAGAGAGCTTGAGGTATTTCCTACTTCACTAGATTTCCTACTTTCAGATTCAATTCTGGTGTATCATCAGCTCAGCTTCTTACATGGCAAATAAAGTGATTTCAAATGGGGCCTTTGCCAATGGCACTACAGCCTGGTCACCCATGGGTACCCATAACAGCCATACAATGCTATGGTAGCATTCAGTGCAAGAATAACTTATTAGGATTTTTTAAACTTTCAGCAATGTACACTTACAAACTAGTCCGCAGTTAGACTACAGCGCAAGAGTCACATGGAAGATAGCCGAGTTTGCGCAGCAACATTCACACAAAAACCTGAGAAACAACTTGAGAACTAATTCAGAGTTTAAATTAAAAAAAAAAATAAAGCCTCTATGAACAGATTTTTGCCACAAACACAGATGAGAAAAGATATGCTCTAAGACTAATAACATCTCTAGATAAGTTGTAAAGCAGCTGCCAGTTCACAAAGGTGAAAATTTCAGGAGAAGTGCTTAGGAATGGAGGAAAAAGAGCTGCTGTGAACAGGACTAAATTTGCTATTCCTGCCACAAGAGGAGGAAGCAAAGACCGGGGTGAACAGGGGGTCATTTTGCCAAGCCAAAAATGCAGAGTAGGTGTTTTGGATGATGCAACATTGTGAACCATCACTAGGCAAGGAAGGGAACACAAAGAACCTTGTGTTTGCTGATACTGATATGCAAGGGCCAAAAGCAACAGAAAGCAATAGAAAGAATACTTCTTCTCCGCAGGTGGCTGAAACTGCAGAGAAGATGCTTAGGGGCTATGGTGGAGGGAAGTGGGACACTGCATTCCCCTGGCCAACTGAACTCACCAGTACACTGCATGAGAGAACTTAGGAGAAAAAAAGTTTGGGGCCAGGTCAGAGCATCATTGCACTAAACAGTTTCACTGAGCCAAAACTCTCCATGGAATAGCTGCTCCTATGTGCTGCATCCCCACACTGTGAAGCAGAAAATACAAGTCTGCTGCCTGCTGTCTTCTAAGGAAAGCTCTCTGTAAGCTGTTGACATTGTATTTGTGCTTTGCTCTATCAATTTGCTCAGGTTTTCAGAAGGATAAAAAGGGACAGAGCAAAATAAAACAAAGGTCCTGAAAAGTAAATGCAAGATGTGTGAGACTGTAAAATGAAGAGAAACCTGGGTGAGGAGGAGGATGGAAAGGAGAAAGAGGCAAAAAAGAAACCCTTTGTGGAATTTGATTCATCACTCTACTTTCCAGTCAAGATTATAACAATCTCCTTTATTTTAATATATTCAGTTGGGTCAGGAAATTACTTTATTTCAATCAGAATTGTCTCAGGATGAAATGACAACTGTTAATGGCAGTCTATAAAACTCAGACATTCTCTCTGACTCATTACATAATTCTAGGGGGAGGTAGAAAATCATGTGTCTATCGGAAATCATCACTGCCTCTAGGCCAGGCAAACACTCAACAGAAAGCAACACAGAAACATCCTCCAGGAGCACCAGCTTCTCTGGTCGGAGCAAGGAATCTCTCCGTGGGCCCTCTGTAAATTCTCTGGTTTTCACTTGACAAGTTATGGCCTTTGCACTCTGCTACCACAGTCTTACAGCATTTGCCTTCAGGAAATACTCTAATAAATGAGTTTATTAGGAAGATTTTCACAAGAATAGCAGGGGAAATGAAGTATTTTTCAAGGAAGAGAAAACATTGTATTTCAAGGGATCTCTGACAATAAAGACTACAAAGATAATTTTCCATCCAGGAAAGCTGACATTGTTTCTAGGAAAAGTGTCCAGTCTGGGACAGAGAAGTGGACTGGACTTGAAACAGCTGTTTCTATTCTCCCAATAAAGCAATTCTGAATAAAACAAACCCACTAAGTTTTCCTAGAGGACACAAACAAAATGCTCACCTAACAACATCACTTGTTCCGTTTAGTAACTACCTTTTCCTTCGTCTTAGCACTTTTTTTTAAAACAACACTATTCATATTTCAAAGCTGCTAATTACAGAAAAAAATGTAAGGTTTTGTTGTGTCTAAACACAGCCAAACAAAGGACAGCGTTTGACTGCAGTAAATCCAAACAAAAATAATTACATATAAATTATTTTGCAGTTACCCTGTACTGAAGTAGAGCTTCTTAAAGTGTAATATTTTAGATGAATACTGAATCTGCCATTTGAATATTTTTTAAGACAGGGAGCTATTTATTTTAGCAATTCCTCTTTGAAATTATCTTTAAAAGACACTATGTAATGTTAAAGTCTGGTTGTTACAATTTTTTGACAGCTTAACAGTCTTGTGGTTGAAAATGCTGCAACAGGCTAGATCGGTTATGCAATTTTTGTTCTTACTTATGCCACTCAGAATTGGTTCTAAAAGCAACAGAGACTGCCCCTTAGAAAACAATTTTTTTAGATGTCTAAGAGACGAGAAAAGGCAAATAAATAATTTTGGTTGAAAATGAAGTTGACATAAAAACATGTTGATTAAGTGTTTGTGCCTCACACCATTAGGTCACAGAAAGTCCTTTAGACAGGTTATTACAGGCAGCACTAAATTCAATATGAATATACATAGCTGGCAAAACCCTGTCTTTTGCTATATCTAACTCCCTAAAGTCACTTGTACTAGTGTTTATCAATATCAATTTTAATTCAAGATGATCCTGACATTTCTCAAAAGTTTCAATATACTTTTATTTATTTTGCATTATTTTATTAATTAACCATTTAGTTCTCCAGTTTGACTAATTTATAAAATGTTACCTTCCTTCAGTGCACTTTTCATCACACAAACAAGACAAGTTACATTTCAAATGCAACAACTATTTGGGTTTTTTTAATCTTTTTTTCCTCCCCCTTCTCTTGCTTTGTCTTACTCCTGAAGATGTGTGGGTTGTTCTTTTTTTTCCTTCTTTCATCTCAATACTTAAAAGCAATAATAGAAGTAATTCATGTTTAGCTGTTTAACTTCCATTTTATGCAGAGTAGACATCTGATGATCAAATCCATCCAATGTCTGCAATTAGACCAAGTTGTGCAGCTGCGCTTCTCTTGCTGGCTGGAATGCACTTCCCTTTTGCTCTGAACCGATTTGTGATGCACTTGATGTACAATGTTCCATGTACAGCTTTGAAATAAATGTGGGATATTATTCTATCTTCAAGGCCAAAATAGAGAAAGGCTGTATTAAGCATTTAGGTGGCAAAGGGAGGGGGGAAGGGAGAGGAAAATAAAATGAAAAGGCAATGACTACAGATGCCCAGGCTGCATGTGGCACTGGAAAACCACTGTCAGCTTTGCTGTCACTGTCACACTAAACTTCCCAGATGTTCATAACGGGAAATGTCACAAAATGTCATGGCATAAGTTGCTGCATTTTGTTTTCTGTAAAAAGGGTGCACAATAATAAAACAGCCTCAGGAGTGTAGGGCTAGCCAACAGCAGCTTGTAAAGGTCTCAGTAAAACAGCATGTGTGCACATTCTGGAAAAAGAAGTAAACATCAGCTTCTTTTCTTTCGTCTCTTCTTTTTTTTTTTTTTTTAATTAATAACATGGTGCTTGGGCTGATAGAAATTTAACATTTAAATTAAACACAAAGAAAAGCCCTTTTTGTAATCTTTTCTAGATCTCAAAGCTGCCTTTGTCCAAGAGCTAAAATGCTGATGTCAGATTAGTTATTGACAGAGCCAGTACAAATTTGTTCCATGTTCATTTATCTTCTGGAATTTGACGTAGTGCTCTACAATTAAAAGCAGAACCCTTTGTGAAATAAGCTATTCCTTGGTGACATTGATGTGGGAGAAAGCTTTGCATTTTAAAGCAAGGTCTTTCAAAGCACAGATTTTATCTTCTCCACAAGGTTTGTGGTTTTGAATGAAGTCCAGGCCAGGTTCTCCCTGTGAGAGAACCTGTCTCTTCTTTCTCTCAAATTACTTCCATTTGCTTTTCAGAAGGCAAGACCAACTATATAGGCATAAACTCAACAAAGACACCCTCCCCTTAACCATTAAGATTAAGCATTACAAAATGCTATCTGCAGCCTATACATCCAAATAAAACGGCTTTGGATAAAACGATTTTGGCTCCTTCACAAAAGAAAACAAGAAAGGGAATCAATCATCTGCTTTTCTCTGCTTATAGAACTCAATGCAGATCCAGAAGCTACAGTTAAAATCCCTCCCTTTCAGTCTTGCTCTTGCATGTAATTAAGTTCATTGTAATACGTTAATATTCCAATGCTGTGACCTACTTACAAAGTCAAAACTGTCAAATGGCTAAAAGTGACCCATTCACTTTCCTATTGATTTTGACTAAGTCACTAAGTCCCTTTGCTGTTTAGTGAATCACGTGCCACTGCTTTATGTGCACAGCATGTGTGGGGCACATACACTCATGCCTTCTTATAACATATAGCACAAGAACTACAGAACAGAGGCGGGGATAAGAAACTAATCAAAAATAAATGCTGAGTCAGAATCATTTGTTTTCAAAGATATATTTGCTCTGAGACAGTGATTTATGTCAATGTCTATTTCATATGTGCCAAATGACTCAGATGTCATCATTTAGTCTTGTAGTCCTTGGTACATTAGTCTAATGTAACACCACTGAGCAGCTGCATTCTCTGTTATTTGAAGGACATGTGGAAGCTATGCTTTGGTCAATTGTAATTTTTTTCCCTCTAAATTTCTTTTTCATCACACTGTACTTCATTCTATAATGGTTGGAGCTACCCTTTTCAGTGTTCCAGAGTTTCTTTCAATATGAATGTACTAGTCATGGAGCAATCAAGCTTAGAAACATTTTGAGCTTTTCAGTTATTTTATTGTATGTGATGTTTCAAAAGACAGGTGAAATAGTCAGTTTATTCAATAAAATCAAGTGAAAGACTTGGCACATAATTATGGTCCTTTCTATTGTCATCTGAGGCAGGAGGATTTTACCTCGTCATTCGTCATCTGCCATTTCTTGGAACAGGAGGCTTGGCCTGCTTGGCCTCCCACACTCAATAAATTTACAGGAATGACTACCAAAACCTTTTAAAACAAACAATTGATACTATATCCATATATTATGAAGTGAAAAAGACCTTCAGATCTGTCTCCTTAATTTTCTGTTATTATTATCTCTGTCTCTCCACTTCTTCTTAGATGCTGGGCAGAAAAGAAAGCTATAACTGCTTACAGTTCTCCTCATAACCATTCTGTCGTCTTCTGCCTTCAGGTACCACCCAGCTCCTCAAATTCACAGTGTAGCTACGAGCAGTGTTGCCATGTTAGCCCATCACTGAGGTGGCCAATGGGAAGCAGATTGAAGGCATTCATCCTGATTTATACATTTGCCAACTGCAGCACGTATACTGCGTATGCTCTGCTGAGAATGGTTGTGGAGCCTTCTGGATGGAAGTGGATGCTTGTCCTGGAATGGATGCGTTTGACTGCAGGACAGAGCAGACAGAACAACTGAGAAACACAGCAAGCTAGGGACATCCAGCAAAAACACTGATTAAGAGACTCCTAAGACAAGCGGGGAACAGGTTCAAAGCCAAACTTCAGAGTTGATGATAAAAAAGATACTTTCATAGAGGTTTGGAAGAGGCAATGAAGAATTTGTTGCAGCTCAGAGAGCTGATGAAAGTTGCTGGAATCACAGCAGGACAGGATTCACTCAACAATCACAGTAGGCTGGGAGGCAAAGAAGATATATGCTGTCAAACCTTTTATTTTAACCCATCTTTACCAATAAATCTTGAGTTTTCTCTGTTTCAAGAGCTATTCACCTTTAGTGTTTTGCGTTGTTCATTTGAAAGAACAGATGTGGCCAGATCTCCTTGAAAGAATCAACTAAGCTGTCAGACAATACAGAAAATGGCTGCATCACTTCACACTGTTTATTATAAACTTCTTCCTCTACTTGGGCTCAGTTACTTCCCCATTTTGCAACTTTCACAAACACACACCTTGTAAAAAAATTGGTAGCAGCTCTATAGCCACTGTCAATTCTATATAATAGGGTGGAATAATTCTGTTCTCCTTTTTCCACATAGGTAACTCTCTAGAGTAGCTGCCTTTCTTATATAGACTATTTTAAGGACCTAAAGACCTCAGCTGGCAGGGAGAGATTAGCATACATCATTAGCATACATAAGACTCCTTGAAAACATGTAATTCCCTCTCATATGAGCTTCCAACAACAGCAGATAATGTCAGCAGGAAAGTGATACAGCCTTACAAAAAAACTCCAAAAAACAAAAGGATGAAGAGTGAAAATAAAGCAAGCAGAAACTGCTAAGAAAGGGGATTTTATTAATATACCCCATATGGCAATAAGCACTGACATTACATGAGACTTCTAAGTCAATCTCTCATTTTGTTTCAGCTTCTACTATACTATTTAGTCTTTACCCTGCATAACTATTAAGCTGTTATTTCTGTTTTATGTTTTAATGGATGGCATTAGGCAATAGCTTATTTCATTAAATGAACAATAGAAGTCCAGTGCCTGAAGTCACCTCAACATTTCAAGGTATTTTAAAAACTGCATACTTTTCTTCTTTCTGGTCAGTATCTTATTTAGAGAGGGGAATGACTTCCAAGCTTTCAATGTACTGGAATGTAATTGTCTCCATTTATAAATATCAATACTATTGAAGCTATACCAATATATATTTACTGAACTGAAGAAGTCCAGAGTTATAAAACTTCTAGTACAAGAATTCTTACCTAATTTGTTTTTGGAATTTGTTTCTTAGTATCCAATATTTACTTCTCTGCATCTCAGATTCTCCACTTAGAGTTGTCACCTGTACCCTTAATCTTCCTAACAAATGAAAGTATTGTACCAATACCTGAGGCAGAGTTTTCTGATAAAGTCAGTCTAATGTGTCCTTCAAGATGAAGGTAGGAAAGCTTCATTCCAAAACAGTGAAGTTTGCAAATCTAGCTAAGGTGTTACATCGTATCTTTATAAAACTTTTCTTTTAAAGAAAAGGGGAGTTTTTTAAGGCAGCTTTTGACATTCAGAAAACCAGAAGGCAACCTAGAATTTTACTTCTAATTTCTCAGACTGAAAAGTTCCATCTTTGATTTAAAATAACATTGGGGGGGGTATTTATCTATAGCAATGCAAAAATACATAGAACTGAATATTACAGAATTGCTTCATTCTATTTCAAACCAAGAACAGTTTAATTTTGTGAAAAAGAGTAAAAAATTTTGACTTTTTATCTCAGTTTTGGCCATGATAATTTTTTACGTACTTCTGTTTTACAGAAAGCCAAATAATTGTTTCTTACTCAAATCTTTCTCTAACTATAGAATCTTTGAAGGGCTTCCAGTCTTATTTCCTGAATCCTTTTGCATATTACATTTTTGGATTAGTAGATCACGACCAATACTTAATATTACCTGTGGCTGTCCCTTAATAAATCCTCTGTTCTAAGAGGACAGTAAAGGCAATATACGCTCCTTTAGTTTCTTGTTTTATTGTTTCCAATGCTTAGTAATATACCTTTCTTTCCCATCATGACTACACATCCTTACTGTCGACTTCAGCCCATAGTGGCATACACTGTGTTCATTCCCAAGAAAACATCCCTGTCAACGTGACATATCAACATGAACTACTCACGCTATCATTTTAGAGGTATCAGTTACTTCCATTTCAGTCCACTTCTAGGTATCATGCTGGAATTTCAATATCCTTTTGTGTTTCTGCATGCATTTAGGGTAGGTAGAGTTATACAATAGGAACTGATCAACTCTGATGCACTCTTCAGTCAGGAAATTCCCACAGAAAAAGAAACATTGGGGATCCCTGACAAGCACTTCTTTCTTTTGGTCACAGCTTTATAAAGAGGTTATAAACTGAGGATAGCCTGCCCTTTCTCCTCCTTGAAAGGGCTAAAGTTGAATCTGTTATTGAAAGCCTGTACAACTTTGCATTAAAAACACACTTTCAAAAAAGGTACAGAAATGAAAAGGGATCCTTTCTGTCAAGGAGGACTATGGCTTTACTGTAGGATCTTGTGACCTAAAAATTTCTCAATAAAATGAGAGCATAATCCTATAGCCTCTTTTTCTTTTCCCTTCTTTAATTGTAAAGTTATTTATTTTTCTATAGACGACTGGTTAGAGACACCAAACCAGATGTCAGCCTCCCACATGGATGCATATTTATCTGTAGTCTTGGGGTCACTGTGGCCACATCCTGTGCTGAGTTCAGTTATTCAGCAGAAACCATCTGCGTCAGCCTTGGTTTCCTCTAGGCTAAAAGTGTCAGAGCCTGGATCCAACACCTGTTTGGACAGCACACTCTGGAAGGCTCCATTACCCTATGAGTGAAACTAACCTGTGGATTCCTCACTTTTCAGCACACAAAAAGTTTATTTAGTGGTCACTAAGAAACTACTGAGAATTCAGACACAATCTAAAGCAAGAAGTGAATATGGGGCTGCTAGTTTTGTGCACTTCAGGTCACTGTTTCAAGCTGTGACTTAAAAGAGTGCTACCCATGGCTTTCTCCTTAAAAATTATAATTAAGATCCTATAGTTCACTCTAACACCTCACATGGCTGCAACACAACACTTGTAACAGTACATTTACTCCTTTGTTTCTTACTCAGAAAGAGGCCTGAATCACAGTGTTTATATATATAATAAAGGCATGAAGTGGTAGAAAAAAATATGTAGGTCGTTAAGAAAATGCAAGATCTACAGAGAATAATATTGAAATTTTTTTCCTCCCCTTTTTTTTAGCGGGCCATTCATCTAAGCAAGACTACTGGAACAGAGGAAATCAAAGCAGTCAGGAATACATCAATTTAACTGAAGTGCAGTCTTTTACTAATGAAACTTACAGTCAAAACATCTTTAAGTGATCCACATTTTCTTAACTTTGAATATTGTAATGCTGCATTTGTTTGAGCCATGCTTGAGGCAAGGGTAAGGATATTCTTTGCAACTCCCTGATCACGATCGGCTCCTTTGCTCTCACAAATCACATTAGGTCTTTACTTCTTTCTGTTCTCTCATTTTCACCAGATACCATAGTGTCATGGGATGTGTCACAGGCTGATGAGTTTCTGCCATGTGTCTCTTCACATTTCTCTGGTGTTGTTCTGAGAGAGAGAGGAGTAAAATCTGGCTCTGCTGGCCCCACATCCACGAAGTAAAATATATCCAGCTCCTGGTATCTTTGCTCAGGTAGTTTGACGCAAATTGAGAAGAGACCATGACCTTTCCATTTCGTTCTTCCTCACTGCCATGTCGTAGCCAAGCTGTCCTATCCATCAGAACACATTAAGTTGTATACATGCTTTGCTGAGTCTTAACCTGTATAATTATGGAAAAAAAATCAACAATAGCTTAGAATATAGTTGTATTTTTGATAAATGTCAAAGGCATTTCCAATCCTCGATGGGTGCATTTTAATGTGTCAAATAAATCTAAAATAAAGACACACTGTTAGAATCTATAAAGCATCAAATACATTTGTCTTCAAATTGAGCAGCTACTCCCATAAAATCAACATTCTGATCCTTTCACTTGTCCTCAAAAGGTGAATTTTTTTATCTGTGTAAACTTAGAAAATTAGCAAAATAAGAACCGTTCTTATGTAAATCTCATATTGTATCTTCTTTCCTCACATTCTTAGTCAACACAGGTAACACAAAGTTGGTCATTGAACAGGCAATAAAGGCCAGGCAAAACAGGGGAGGAGCTCTGCTTCACAGAATAAATAATACTCTTTTACGTCTATCACCTATTCCTACAGGGGGAAAAAACCCAATCCTCACCCCTCACCCTCTCCCAACAAACTCAAGAAACCTAAAACAAAACTAAACAAAAAGCAACACTCAAATGTGTAGTGAAGGGACTTTATTTACATCTCAAGAGAAAAAAAAAATAAAAGCAGTAAGGTTTTGCACTTTTGAGCCCTTAAATGCACTCTATATGTAGTCACTATGGTCAAGTTTGTGCTGCAGTTTTTCTGACCTAGTGGACCATTTCCATATTTTCATTTTTCCACCCAAGGACACTGTATTACACAAAACACAGAAAGCGTCTCATTGCTTTCAACACACATCCATTGGTGTTAAGAAGTCATATTGTGGCTATCCATTCCTTGCATTTTAGAAAACAGAAGCACTCAGCAACATAATCCTCACCAGAGTCATTATCAGATTTTTTCCTAGCATAAGCACTGCGTTCTTTTTACAGTTAAAAAAATCTGACTTTCAGAGGATTTCAAATGAGTCAATACATTTAAGAAGGATGCAAAAGTGCTGAAAGTACTATATGCAAAAATAATTATTAAAGAGAGATGCTAACATACAGATTACATGTAATTTTCATATATATATATATATATTAGAAATAGCCATCAAGCAAAAATACTCTCATGTTATTCCATAGTGAGTACTTAAACTAAAGGTAGGGATCATTAGATGACAACTAAAAATCATTTTTTTCTTAAAGTGATATTTCATTATGCCTAGTCACAGTAATATATTATGCCTGTAACTCTACTTTCAAAGAAACTTCTTGAAAAGGAAAAATGTGCAATAATACCATATTAATAAAGGTCATTCACCTGTCCTCCATAAAAATAAATTTAGTGAATCAAGGGAAGTCTTACCTTCACTTACATGTACAACCACAATGTGTTCATGACAACTAAGGAGAAATACATAGACTAAACCATCGTTAGTTTATGCAAAAGATCAACATTACATGATTTTAAAGGTACCAGAAACGAGGATCTCAAGAAATCTCAGTGGGTGCTGGGAAAGTAAAATATATTCACTCTTCTGTGAAAGCTTATTGATGAAAAAAGTCTCAAGAGTTTCCGAGCAAAAATTTCAAATCTTATTGCAGTAGAGAATCAAATACCAAAGTGCAAATCAACTGAGAATAGGAAATAATCAAGTAGTGTTCCCCCCTTATGAGAGCAGGGAAGAAATGGTCTGCAGTCAAGGTAGGATCAGTAACTAAGTAGACTTTCAAGTACACCAAAGACTGAGCTAACCAAACATCAGCAGTGGGGTTACTGTCCCCAGCAAGGGTCAGACTGTCCCTGAAACATACTGAACAAGGCAGGTACCTTGAACAGGCACAAAAGTGAAGAGATAACCAGAAGCCAAGCTCCTCTAACAGCTTTAAACATATCAGGCTCTTACCCACAAGGGAATCAGCTGCTGCCTGGTATCAGTCTGTTAGAAATTGATGAGAATGAGGGAACCAGCTGTAAAATGGCATAATGTTTACATGCGCTGAGAAGAACTGGGTGTCTGAGTTTTATTCATCTCTGGTCATTTTGTGGAACGATCTCATTTGTACCACAATCACAGTAAAATAAAAATTCCACAGGAAAAAATTTCCGGCAACCCTTGGCAGGGGTTGGCAAGAGCTTGGCAGGGGTCTGTATGCTACCACAACAGGCGAATGGCAGTTTTGCCTTCATGTTTCACCATGACTCCCACCAGTCAAAGTGACTCATGAAAATAAAGGAACAAGGGCATATGATAGTGCTGCAACAATCTAAATCCAGATGCACCAGCTTAGAAATTACAAAACGTTGCTTACCACGTCATGAGTAAAGACAAGGCTATTTGCACCACAGAAAGGAAGGTGATGGGTTGGTGGGTAAACAGAAGGAAGCTAACCAGAGGTAGTCACACTCGACATACCTCAGTGCTCTTCTCAGCTGTAGCTTTTGATCTTTGGATCATAGTTTTGTTGCTATACACTAGCAAGTGCTTTTTTTCCCTCCTGAACGTAGCAACACATGCAGGAAATAATCTGTGGTCATCCAGAGCAAACAACTACTGTAGGGTTGCACAGTGGCTGAGGATATTTAAAACCAGACTGTAATGGATTTAGTGCCGGAAAAATAACCTTTGTAAACAATCCGAACTCATTAGCTGTATCTGTATCAGAAGCAGAAGAGTTCAGCAAAGACTTTCCCTTTACCAAAGGATGCTCCAGAATCACTTAGGTTTGTCATGCAGAACACTAATGGACTGACTAACACTGATGGTTCAAAATTTAGTGAATGATTATAATATAATGTTCCTTTTTATCACAAAATACTACAAAATTAGATATACAAACAGTCGGCTATCTCTAAATCATGGTAACACTACCTTGAAGATAATGTGAAATGAGTTAATCAGTTCTGCAGACCACTTTCCAGGATCATCCATTTGCCAAACTGGCAAAAGATAAACACAGTGTAAAAACATTCCCTTCAGTAATGTTTTCAGAAGAGTTTCTATATGCTAGGGCATGCCACAGTTATTTATTTCCCTTTAAACCCAGCATCCATTGCCTCACCTAGGAAAGCTTCAGCATTAATTTCAGGAAGGGCATACAAATTTTCAGAATACAGATCTGAAGACACTCTAAAACCTGGTGGTTTTATATGTCACAAGAAAATTTTTTTTTCATTTTTGGCAGAAGAAAGTTATTTCCAGGAAGGTCTGGAGACAGTCTTCTGGATGGCAACCTGAATTGCTAACTAATTGCAGTCACACTATTTGCCATATCATCAATGGTGAGCATTTTATTGCTGGAAGCAACTAGATTAAAATCAATTAAAAACATGAGTTTTGAGGTTTTTTTAATGCGTTTTTAGCTAGTCTGACAGCTGTTTTCTGGATGGCACAGAAGAATGCCTATGAACTAGTGAATAAATAATAATAATACCCATTCCCCTGTGATATAATTTTTAGCTCTTTTATAGGTGATGCACTTCATTAAATTCTGCCAGTTGTCATGCTTGAAGTCCTCTCCCAAAACTGAGCAATCTGTACTGTCTGTACTGTAACAGGGCACGTTAAAAGCAAAGGAATGAGGACATACTGCTAGAAATTACGTAGGTATGAGGTGGAAAGCTGAAAAGAGGTTAGAACAAGAAAGCAACTGAGAACTCTAACAAAAAATAGCAAGTATTTCCTTGCCTTTTAATGTAGCATTCTGCTTCTTTTGCTTTCCTGTGATTGCTGTACCTTTTGAGCCCTTTGGGAAAAATAATAGCCACTTACACGGCTTCTTTGTGTGTTCTGTAAAGTACATAAAGTAAATAAACTTCAAATTTGTCACAAAACATTAACATTGCTTTTACGATTGGGGTTGCAATTCAGAACTCTTTTAGTAAGTGAGATGATAAAAGCACAGTAGCACTGGCACTGCTGCCAGTCACCAAACAAGACACCCTTCAGCTTTGCATGAAGCTTCATCCCAACCCACGTCATGAAGAGCTTGCCAATATGCTTATGCTGGACTTCTCTTCCATGCAGGAATTCTTAGGTTTTTGTTCCCACATTTTTCTGTTGAACTTTTAATTCTGATTGACCTTGCTACTGACATCAACATTACAACATTGGCAAGACAAAGTATTTGCACCGTAGATAACAAACAAGGGAAGTTGTAGAATTCACCAAGCTTGCAGAAGGATCTTCTATATATGAACTCATTAAATACAAATGAAGTTGACAAGATTGATTCTTTGGCTGCCAATTAAATTTTTGGTTGTGGCTGCCTACTGAAATCCCCAGTAGAACATACCAGTCTCTTGAAAAACAATCCAGAAGTTACAATATGAAAATCATGATAAAAAAAAAAAAAAACAAAAAAACACCATGATGGCTTTCTATGGTTTTGCTCAGTTAATGTTTTGGATTTGTTCTTCGGCTGTAGTTTGTTGACAGATTTTGGCTTGTTTTTTTTATTTTCTTTCTTTTTAGAGAAAAAAATTTTTTCTTTTTTTTCATTGAAGGTGAGGGCATTCTTCCAGGGTTTCTGGCAGTATTAAAAGTATATTCTGCATGGAAAAAGCTGAAGACTTAACTCCAATATGAAAGAAGTGAGAAAATTCCCTGGGTTAATGCTAGAAGGGCGACCTTCCAGTACAGGTGGAATACCAAATACAGTGACTCCTTCTCTGGTGGATGAGGGGAAGGCTATGGATGTGGTCCATCTGGACTACAGCAAAGCCTTTGACACCGTCTCCCACAGCATACTCCTGCAAAAGCTGCAGCCCACGGCTTGGACAGGGGCACTCTGTGCTGGGTTAGGAACTGGCTGGAGGGCCGGGCCCAGAAAGTGGTGGTGAACGGGGCTGCATCCAGTTGGCAGCCGGTCACTAGTGGTGTCCCCCAAGGATCAGTGTTGGGTCCAGTTCTGTTTAATATATTTATTGATGATTTAGATGAAGGAATAGAGTGCACCATTAGTAAATTTGCAGATGACACCAAGTTGGGGGGGTTGCTGNCATGAGCCAGCAGTGTGCCCAGGTGGCCAAGAAGGCCAATGGCATCCTGGCCTGGATCAGGAACAGTGTGGCCAGCAGGAACAGCAAAGTGATTCTGCCCCTGTACTCAGCACTGGTGAGGCCACACCTGGAGTGTTGTGTCCAGTTCTGGGCCCCTCAGTTCAGGAAGGATATTGAGGTGCTGGAGCAGGTCCAGAGAAGAGCAACCAGGCTGGTGAAGGGACTTGAGCACAAGTCCTATGAGGAGAGGCTGAGGGAGCTGGGGTTGTTTAGCCTGGAGAAGAGAAGGCTCAGGGGAGACCTCATCACTCTCTACAACTCCCTGAAAGGAGGTTGTAGCCAGGTGGGCATCAGTCTCTTCTCCCAGGCAACCAGCAGCAGGACAAGAGGGTACGATCTTAAGCTCTGCCAGAGGAAGTTTAGGTTGAATATATTAGGAACAAATTTTTTACAGAGAGAGTAATCAGACATCGGAATGGGCTGCTCAGGGAGGTGGTGGATTCACCGGCCCTGGAGGTTTTTCAGATGAGACTGGATGTGGCACTTAGTGCCATGGTCTAGTAACCCACAGTGGTGTTGATCAAGTGTTGGACTTCATGATCTCAGAGGTCTTTTCCAACCTGGGTGATTCTATGATTCTCAAAACATAAAGAAACAAATATTACCCTCTCTACATAATTAAGTAAGGTGGTATACAATTACTACAAGAAAAGAGCTATGGAATGAAGAAAAGTAAGTCATTATAAAATTGTGGTGCTGCTATTGCCATATTTTAATGCTGTTTTGCTTGTTTATTTATAGAAAGCAACTGTAAAAATACACTACCATTTATCAATATGGAGATTGTTTTATGGCTCCCAAATAAAAGAACATCCTAAGCTTAGTTAGTGAACAAATATGCAAGCCTGGATTTCTTAGGGTCTGTCATTTTTAACTATCAGAATAATTTAGGAAAACTACTGTGACTTTCATTTATATCTCTACCTGTTCAAAAACATGTACGAGTCTACAACAAGCTGCCTAATTTGTTCCTCAGTGTAGGAATTTTCATCTTTAGAAAGCAGCTTTAGTGCCTCCACCCTCAGCTGATAAATCCTATACTTCACTTTATTAATTAGAAATATTTTGGAGGCCACCACACGAGCATAATTAGTGTTGAGCACCGACTCTTTTGACAATGCTCCCTATCTTCCCACGTGCTTTGACAGTTAACACCCTAAACTGACAGAATAAAAGAACTACATATTCTCTTCCAGCATCTTTTATTAAAGGGTCATTAATAGGCGAGATATGCCATTGGGACTGCATGATTGTTCTTGTCTTTCTTTTTTATTGGGTGCTTCCCATCTACACAGGTTCCCTACATCTCTTTTGAGTCTAACCTGGCCCAACAGCTCATTCACATTAAGTTTTCAGGTTTTTCTTTAACCCTTCCTTTCAGTTCTTTCACTTTAGTAACATGTTCTTACAGTAATATGGTGAAGTTCTTGAATTTAAGAACATCGCTTGCCAAAGACTGCTTCCAGAGCTTAATCATACATTTTTATGAGAGTTCAAATGGTGGACGTGCCTAATCTCCAGCTAAGGAAAAGTTTTTCAATTCCTGGTTGAATGGTATTTATTATTTTTTTAACAAGCATTCTTGCAATTTGGTTAATTCTTCAGAACAGCTTCAGTGAAAAATTATGAACTTGGAAGTAAGGATCAAGAGTACAATCATTCTGCCAAAATGAAGCATTGACAGGTTAGCTAAGACTAGCTGTGCTCTATTCTAGTATTTTCTATAATCAACAAGAGAAACAGGCACCTCTGAAGTGTGCTTCATTTCCTCGTAAGGACGTGGGATGTTTGCCATTGCTTGATGTAGCTGCTTCTCTTCATTGGGTAAAAGAAGTGAGTGAGTCACCTGGGGTGAGATGATTAGCTTTTAGCATTTGGTGGGTGAAAAGAATCTCCACTTAAATGTCTGAAAAGGAGGAAAATGTGACCCCAGCTGATAGGAATATGTTCCAGGAAAACCTGAATCTAAAATATGAGTTCAGTTCTCAATGCAGTTCAGCACAATGAAGGGGGAGAGCTCAAAATAAAAACTACATTGATTACAAAAATTAATTTATAATTTGTAACTGCGCATTTTAAGTTGCCCTTTTAAATATCAAAGAATTGCTGAACAAAAATCCCTAATGCCATTTGTTCTACTGGCATATCTAAGTCTGCTATGTATGAACTCCACATTGAACAGTCCATCCTAAGCTGTAATTCACACTGATGAATTCAGTGGTTTCTCTTCCCAGTCAGATTGCTTGCCAGTTAGCTCTCTTCCATAAATTTGCCATTAATTTAGCTCTGCTCCAGAAGTGCTATGACATGGTACAAATATATTACTAAGTCTTCTAAAAGACAGTAATAAATAACGTAACAGCAATTAACTGAAATCTGGGATTTTAACATTGAAAAAGGCAATGATTACTTTTGGCATGATCCCATAGTGTGCTGAAAATCTAACATTTGGCAAAAACACCAATTTACTGAAAAACAGGCAAGAGCTAGGGTATTTATTTAGCAGATTTTGAACATCAGAGAAAATAAAACCAGTGTTAAACAAACAGGGACACAGTATATCCCATATAAGAACACAGGTCAAAATCACAAATTAATTTTCAGATAGTATTAATTCTCTCTTCTTTTTTGCAGGAAACTGGATAATCTAACAGGAAAGGCTTTTCCAGTGAAAAAATTTATAAAAGATATAATGTCATGGATGTCATTATAGTCACAAAAATCTACACCAGTTAAGAACAAACCTATTACCTTAAGGTCCAAAATTTAGATTTTGTACTTCCTGTAATAATCTTTGAGCTTTATTTCAGTCAATGTTCAGTAACCTGTACTGAAATATCAGTAATTTAACAATGCTGAAAGGCTTTCAGACTTGCACCTGGTTAGACACCTCCCCTCCTTCTCCTTAGAAATCCACAAATTATGCAAAATTACTGTATTAGTACGAAGCAACACACATTCAGCTAAAGGTCTGGCACAATATGGGGGCAGAGCTCACCTACACTCTTAGTATAAGAAATCCTTCCAAAATTATAAAAGGTATAATTTTGGCAGGAACTGTCAGAAATTGGTACTTAATCTTGTAGGATTTGAACTGCTTGCACCATATTCCCTATACATGAGTTTATTTGACAAAAGATAGCACACTAAATTAAGAAAATACTACAAGAAAAATCCCACCTTTACAACTTTGTACCACCCAACAGGCACAGCAAAAATGCCAAGATGAAACAAATCTCTGAGAAAGAACTATTCATCATGATTTAGGACGGTTCCTTGAGACGAAAGGCGAGTATGCTGACAAAGAGATACTGCTCATGCTGTATCTCTTCTGCCACAGGGACACACAGCCTAAAAGGCTATTCTTCTATGAGGGTTAAATTCATTAACAGCAGGAATACACGAATACAGAGTGAGCCTGTTTTAGAGTACTAAATCAAGCTAAAAAATGAAATCACAACATATTCCTTTTATTTGGTTGGAAAATCTTTCAGGGAAAGTAATGGTGACATAGTATTATCAAAGCCAGATGTAATGTGAAACAGAATCTGACAGATCTGATATGATACAACAAGGCAAAGCAGAAACTAAATGTAGTTTCTTTGAAAACTGATGAAAATCTACTGCAGTTTTTAGTGGCGGTGGTGTGATCCTCAAAGGGCTCACCACCAGCTACTGAGTAATTCTGATCTTATTTGTTCCCTAGTCCCAGCTCTCAAAAATGTGATTGTTGTGACAGAGGAAAGAGCTGAAAAGACAAGGTGAGACAATCACCAATATTTGGTACTCCAGCACTCTTACCCAAGCTGAGACCATGTCCTCAGCAGAAAAAGCTGGTGGGGGTTCGGGCTGCTCCGCCTGAAGCTCTGCTTCCTGTGGTCCTCAACAACCAAGCGCTCCTTTCCAGAGGCTGCAAAAGTGCTTCTCAGTATAACCCTAGATTCATTCTCTCTTTAATTGCCTTCCCTTCCCTAACCTCAAGTCTTTGATGTATCTCACACTTTAGGGGCTGTAAGCAAACAAACAGTACTACATTCTCTGCTCTGCCTGAGGGCTACTTCTTGCACACAGAAATTGTTTCTGTGACCATCAGGTTCCTTCATACTAGTAGGGCAACCTAAAGAAACCTTAATGTAACTGAATCAGGCTTCTTGCTACTGGCCTTTTGCAGAAGTAGATTTACTTAGTTATTTGTCCCTCAGCTCCCCAAAGCAGGACATTAGCCACCATGCACGTTCCCAAAACCTTCTGTGACTCATCGTGAAAAAATGGGCTTTGAGACATGAATGAGGCATCACAGCTCCTAAAGAGGAGGAAACCTCTATTTTGCATGACTCAGACCAATCAGATTAATTTTGAAAAGTACATTGTTGCATTTGATACCTTCAAATGTCACAGCGGATCATTTAAGAGAATAATTTCAGCAGCTTCATCTATAGTCTCAACATGCCTTTCTGTTATGGCTTTTCCTATTCCTGCTCATATCCTTAAAGACTGTGGGATTCAGTACCTACCAAAGGTAAAGCTGACAAGTTAGGACATTTTCCAAAAGTAACAAGGAATGCTCCCACAGCCTTGGTAATTGCAGGTAACGCTAACATGGAAGATTTGAATTTAGATCTTGGGAAAGGGTATCTTGCCTCTACTTGAGATAATATCTTAGTCTTTGAAAAGAACAACATGAATAATATTCTACTTTACAACAAAAATAAAGGCACAGCACCTCATTGTTCTTTTTAAGAAAACTATTCATCAGCAGTACTGCAAATAGTAGGAATACAGTTAGTTAATAATTTATTGAGCTTTCAGTAAGAAGTCTGAAAACCTCCTGCTAATACCCTTATGATCTCAAGTTTTGGTAAGAGAGACATTGTACCAACTACCCTGCTGCTTGCCACTGTAATTCAAAGAGCTTTAGTACCTGTGCTCACTTGAGGGAAACTCTAGTTTTAATGTGGAACTTCCAAGCAAATCAATATAATCTGCATTACAATACATGGTCTGATTCAACTGACAGGATACTTTTTAATGATCTCCCACTGTGTACCACTTTTATGTTTTATTGTTGAAACGTTATTTCAGTACCAGTAATTTCCCCTGGAAAAAAAAAAAAAAAGGAAAAGAAAAAAGATGGCTTTTGTTTCTGCCAGTGTCAGCTGCTTTATTTCAGCATTGCCTAAGTTATGTAACATTTCCAGTGAGTTCCACCTTCACCACAAAGATAAAGGCAAGGATTTATAATAAATTATGCTACTAATTTCACAAAGCATGCACTAAAAAAACCCAAAGAAGAGGGAAAAAAAAACAAACCCACAACACAAAAATCCCTACCCAAACCAACCCACAGGAAATACTCAGATAGATGACAATGTTTCTACCATGTTTCTATTATTTCTACCTACATAGTTCTCTCTCCTTTGGAGCTAAAGCCTTATGACCAAGAATCACCTACTTCTATTTCTATCAGCAAAGCAGCAATCCTCTTGCAGACATTTTTATTGTAAGGTGATAATGTTTGATATTATTCTTTGAAGCTGTATCAGAACTGCTCTGCCTAAATAATTTCTCTAATCTACCCTCACTGAAGAAGAAAAACTAAAACTTTGAGAAATTAGATAAATACAACAATGCAGTAACTTGCTTACATTTCCTGATTTTTTTTTAAAATATTATGTATTTGCTCAGGATATTATAAAATGTCATCTTATCACCTTTTAAGAGACTAATATATTCAACAAGGTGGTTGAAAATCACTATTAGTTAAGACACCAAGGTTTTGTCTGCATTCTAACTTATACAATGACTTAAAGAAGGGAAACACACTAGTGTCTGTAGATTCTTGACAATATCACAGTACAGCCCTGCAGTCTTTCTCCTTATCGTGTCCACAGTACCACAGAGAGTTGAGTAGTAAAAATAGAGAAGAAACTGAAAATACCTATGAAACAGGTAAGAAAATTAAAAGAACACTTCATATATGTTAACCTGGGATACTCAGAAACCCAGACACAACTATCAGAGGTATAATCTCTAAGAACAAACTCTTTTGCATAAGACATTATTAGGTGTAGCGTGGAAGGAATCAGGACTAAATGCTCCCCCATCTACACCAGCATACAGTGAAGACTAATAGGATCAGACTCACTGAGCAAAACAATTAGCGCTGAGGACTTGATGCCCAAACATCTGAGTGGTTGTAACGTTAAACTAGCCCTAAGCCTGTGTCAAGGTCTCAGTTTGGTTTTGTAAAAAGAGCACACAAAGTTTGTTCCTGACAATCTTGGTTTAGTTTGATCCAAATGGGATCCAGTTGAAATCCTCATCTTGAACCACAGCCCTAAAGCTGGGAATGAACAGGAAATTCACTTCAAATGCACACTCCTGATGCAAACTTAAAAACTATTACAAACGCACTTAATATACCCTGTAGAAAAAAATGAGTAAACAGGCTGAGAACATTGAGTAGTAAAAAGACACTTAATAGGAATAAGAACATAACACAAGAAAAGGAGAAAGTTAGATATCAGTATATAATAGACCTTAAAAGGGAAAATCATTAGGCTACAGTATACCTGTGGGAAGGTATTTTATACTCCTTGTCTGTAAACTCCTTGATAGTGAAGAATTTTACCTAACATGACAAGACAAAAAACAAACAAACAAACCTGAACAAACAAAAAAAGCACAAACAACAAAAAAATACCAAATAAACGTCTGAGAATGAAAAGACAAAAAAATCCAAGTCCTTTGAAAGACTAGTAAATTCTTGTCTTAAAGGATATTTTTGACTGACCTTCAACCATCATAACTTACTTGGTGATTGACTGTGAAAGAACAACTTTGTTGCTAGAGTATTAAACTAGTGGCTGATTTGTTACCAAATAACATCTCATATCATGAGTATCTACAATTATATGAGAAATCATTTTGGAATCAAAGAACGAAACATCTACAGAGTCCTGCGGGAAGACAGCATGACTAGTCTGTGATCCTAACTTTTTCGATGACCATGATTTTTTTAGTGCTATTTTCCAGCTGGCTGCTCAGGAAGATATACAGGTCATGAAAGAGCTCACCTCTCTGAATCTCTCCTTTTCCGTCTTTCATGAACAAATCATTTTTCCATTTTAGTTTCCACAAGGGTACTAACGGAAACCCATATTGGGCTAATCAAGTGATTAAGGCTAATGGTTGCTAATGCATGTTACTACCAAAATTTTATGAAAAGTCAAGCTCTCAAATTCATATATCCACGAACAGGTGAATGTAGATGTGGAAAGAACAGTAACAGTAGACATTGATTTCTGTGCATGAATCTAAGGGAAGTTACTGGCGGGAAGAAAAGAAAGAGACACTGACAGCTATGAGAACAGTCAAAAACGGCATGGCAAAAATGCAGCTTTGTTACACATTTATAGTGATGTACTGCTGCGGAGCAGCTTCTGTTTCTACATCTGCATTTATCTACTTTCAGTGTGATGCTGACCAAAAAGTAAGTTACATAGATATATCCTGCTGTGAGTCTTAGAAAACTATAAGAAGATCTCAGGTGTCTGTATGGAGCAACAGAGATATTCCTCTGATTTGTCTTGGAAACCAGAATATATCATTCCTGTTCGCTTCACTTCACTAGAATAAAAGTTAAAGAATCTGTAGGGCTTTCAAAAATAGTATTTTGCAGAGAAAATATGAACTCACAGACAGCTTTGGGAGGCTTCAAATTTAACCAGTTCTGCTCGATACTTAAAGCTGTGTTTAAATCAGTGCTGAAAAAGACTGTCAAAAATTAAAAGAAGGGGTATTTATGGAAAGGCCAAAAAAAGTATTTATAGTAGCTTTAAAAAATACCTATTGCTCTGTCACTGAAAAATTACATTTATTGCAAAATCACATCTCTGGATTAAGCACAAAGATATTTTAAGCTAGCCAGTTGCCCATTTTGAAGCAGTAATTAACCAACAAACATAACTGAGATCCTGTGTTAGTATAATTGAGAGAATAATTGAACCAAACAAATTACTCCAGAAGTGGAAAAAATAAAGAGCATTTCTGCACCTTTTTTTTCCTGAAAAGAAGATGGTAGGAAGTTATTGACTACACAGATGCCCCCTAACACTTTGGTTGTATGCTTAATATTTTATGCCCATTTCATCAGCTCCTACTGAAATATCAATGGGAAATGTGGGTTTTTTTTTCTTTTTAATGTAACAAAATTCCAAGTGAAAAGTCCACACAGTAAGGTTTTCAATCTGACAAAGGTGTGCTGGAACTTTCACAGATGGGTCAACAGCATGTGCTAAAATATATACATCACAAACTGCGAAGAGTATGTGTTCTTTGGCATATGTATGCAATAACCTTTGAACCATTCCATGTTTAACATAACTTTATCTCTCACTTTGCTGCTGTGTTTAGACACAGAACCAAAGAATCATAGAACATGGTGAGCTGGAACACCCATAAGGATCATCAAGTCCAACCCTTAGCCCTGCACAAGACCATTCCCAAAAGTCACATCATGTGCCTGAGAGTATCATTCAAATACTTCTCAGGCTTGGTGCTGTGACCACTTCCCTGAGGAGCCTGTTCCAGTGCCCAACCACCCTCTGGGTAAAGAACCTTTTTCTATTATCCAACCGTATCCTCCCCTGACACAACTTCAGGCCGTTTCCTCTGGTCCTGTCACTGGTCACCACAGAGAAGAGATCAGCGCCTGCCCCTCCTCTTCCCCTCACAAGGAAGTTGTAGACTGCTCAGTCTCCTCTTCTTCAGGTTGAACAGTCCAAGTGACCTCAGCCACTCCTCATACAGCTTCCCCTCAAGGCCCTTCACCATCCCCATTACCGTTCTTTGGATGTTCTCTAATACCTTAACGTCTTTTCTACATTGTGGTGCCCCAAACTGCACACAATATTCAAGGTGAGGCCGCACCAGTGCAGAGCAGAGCGGGACAATCCCCTCCCTCCACCAGCTGCTGATGCTTTGTCTGATGCACCCCAGGACACGGTTGGCCCTCCTGGCTGCCAGGGCACTGCTGACTCCTACTCAACTTGCTGTCAACCAGAACCCCCAGGTCCCTTTCCGCGGGGCTGCTCTTCAGCATTTCCTTCCCGAGGTTGTACAAACATCCAAGGTTGCCCCATACCAAGATGCAGAATCAAGCACTTGCCCTTGTTGAACTTCATATGGTTGGTGATTGCCCAGACTTCTAATTTGTTGAGGTCTCTCTGCAGGGCCTCCCTGCTTCTGAGGCAGTCAAAAGCTCCTCCAAGTTTTGTGCCATCTGAAAACTTACTTAGTATCCTTTCCAGTTACAACGTCCAAGTCATTTATGAAGGTGTTGAAGAGAAAAGAGACCAAGATGGAGCCCTGCTGAATCCCACTAGTGACAGGTTGCCAGTCTGATGTTACCCATTCACTGTTACCTTCTACGCTCCATTAGCAAGCCAACTGCTCCTCCACCACATGATGTGTTTATCCAGCTGTGCGCTTGACATTTTGTCCAGAAGGATACTGTGAGAGACAGTATCAAAAACTTTACTGAAATACAAAAAGATTGCATCAACTGGCTTCATAGAGGGATGTCACAGAAGTTCACAGAAGGAAAACAGGTTGGATAAGCAGGACTTCCCTCTCATGAAGACGTGCGGGCTGTGAGCGATGGCAGCATCGCCTTTAAGGTGTCTTTAAGGTGTTTTTCAATATTTCCCAGGATAATCTTCTCCATAACTTTACAGGGCACTGAAGTGGGACTTACAGGCCTCTAGTTTCTGGGGTCCTGCTTCTTGCCCTTCTTGAAAATGAGGACAACATTCACTAGTTTCCAGTGAGCCGGGACTTCTCCAGATTCCAAAGACCACTCAAAAATCATCAAATCATAGAAAGAGGTTTTGTGACGACATCAGCCAGCTCTTCGAGGATTCTTGGATGAACCCCATCAGGCCCCATAGATTTTTAGGGATCCAGATGGAGCAGCAGATCCCGCACAATTTCAGGGTCCACTGGGAGTTGATCATCCTCCCAGTCATGGTCCTCCAGCTCAGGGAACTGGGATCCCCTGGGTCTCTAATCCATGTTAAAGGCAGAGGCAAAGAAAGCATTAAACATCTCTGCCTTGCCCCGTCCCTGTTTGTGAGGTGACCAACATGACGAGAGACATTAACAAGATGGACTTCTATTATTTTATTTTTCTGTCATATTTTTATGTTATTAAGGTGTAGGTGGATTATATCTAATTCGAGCTCTTAAAAAATACATTCCAAGCAATTATTTCAAACATGTAAAGAGAAAAGGAAATGCAGTCTTAATCAATAACATTGCTGTTTTAGTGTTTTCTGTATGGATCAGGGATTTGACACTTTTTTAATCCCTTGTTGCTACAAAATCACTCTGCAAATGCAGGGTACCATCCCTAAATGGAGGGACCACTATTTCTGGGAACGAGAAGCAACTGACTTTATCTGTCAAATTCACTTTTCTTGTCCTCACAAAGTGAGAAGTTTCACTACCTTATTTTCTTACTGCAAATGCCTTTGCAGCCTATTTTTTACTCAATATCTCATTCTGCTCTGTAGCATTTCTCAGAAATTACCCTTAGTCACAGAATGATAGAATCATAGAACCATAGAATGGTTTGGGTTCGAAGGAACCTTAATGATCATCTAGTTTCAACCTCCCTGCCATGGATAGAGAAACCTTCCACTCATCCAGGATGCTCTGAGCCCAGTCCAGCCTGGCTTTGAACACTGTCATGATGGGCATCCCTAGCTTCTCCAGTGCCTCACCCCCTTCACAGCCCAGAATTCCCTCCTAATAACCAATCTAAATCTATCTTCTTTCAGCTTAAAGCCATTAGTCCCTCTTACGCTTAGAGCAATTCACAAATACGAGCTGGGGTTTACCAAGAATAGATGAAAATCTCTGGAGTGTGAGCTAGAAAGGTATTCCTTTGTTTTCTTAGGTATAACTCTTCTAAGTATATGCCATATAACCTCTTCCTTGCAACAGTCTATTAAGATATGCTGCACAGTTCCTGAACATATCCTGTACTTATTTCAATATTATTTTTTTTAATAATGATTAGAGGATAATCCTTCCTTCCATCTGTGAAAAATTCTCTTGCTAAGTTACACGAATTGTTACGAGATTTTTATTAAACTCCTTGCATAATACATATGATATCTCATTAGATCATTTTAGCTCTGTGTAGTACAGCAGTTTAAAATGTTTGCTCCTAATTATCTTTTTAACAGAGCAGCATTTTCTTATAGGATATTCAGTATCAGTAATAAGGTACAGGTTTGGTCCCAGCTGTGTCTTCTAGAACAGTCATCATCTGTTTGGATGATAATCCTATGTTTATTCAGAAGCCTGTATTTGTTCCAGAGAGATCCTTCTCTTACAGATCTCTTTGCCTCTGATCCAGAGTCTGCACTAGTAGTGCTCGTCTGACCTTCTTGCTGAAGTTTGTGCCATAATTCCCACAGCAGCATTAAGTTCAGCAGCCATCAAATGGGATTTTATGTGGCTCAAGAATTTCACCAGAGTACTTGTTTGAGCAGTCTAACTAGCCCTTTGCTGGATGTCTACTGGTTTTGAAACAATGTTTCTTGGCAGGATAAAATTATTTGACCTTACTGCTCCTTTGATTTGACACAAATGCCGTAACAAATCATTTGGTTTTCAAACTCAGTCCTAATTACAGAGATGGATAGTTGAGGAAGAGTGTGAACTCCTACTATGACTACTGGTAGTATGTTTAGACTACAAGATTTTAAAACATAATGCTTTTCTTTCAACAGAAAATACCTAACAATTGGTCAAAAACCTTCCCATAAGCAGAAGATGGTGTTTCCAAACACTGAGAACACTAATGTCTTTTGGATAGGGTGGATTAACTCCACCTATAAAAGAAGAGTTTGGGTTATGTTAATTGAACCTCTCTGTAAAGTTTTATTGATGTCCTGACACATTGGTTTTTTTCCTTAAGTAAAAGTTTTTATTGTCAAATTCTGAAAGATTTGGAAGGATCAGAGCTACAAAGTGAAAGGAAGGTAAACTTTAAAAGTGAAGATGAGAATGGAAATTTTCATCTTTCACTGGAATGATATGATAGTTTTTATTTTAATTAGATTTCTGAGATTCATGACTGATGTGCCAGACATCCAAAGGGGAAAAAAAAAAAAGAAGAAAGCTGTTGACTTCTTCATAGATTCTATTGTAGATATTTTGGAACAAAGATAGAGAAAACAGAAGAGATGAAACCAAATAAAGGGTCTTAAAGAAATATATTCTGGAACAATTGATCAGAAGCCAACCAGCTCCTTTCCCAGATGTCTTGTACATATGATAACCTGCATGTCTGCCAACCTGGAGACTATGAACCCAACTTAAAACTTACAGAATAGCATTTCCATATGCTCCTGTTTACATCATCTATCTATCATCTAACTTGTGCTCTGTTCTCTGCTGGAGGCAAAGGCAAGTCATGCATAGAATCACTACAAAGCTTATGAGTCACCCAAGTCCTACTTGAAACAATGTAAGGACAAAACTCATTCCACTTTAATGATAGGAATTCTGGTAAGAAAATGCAGACCAGAATGCCCAATAGCGGTAGGTTAATGTGGTTCGTTAATTGTAATAGCTCCATTCCTACATATTGCTAGTGGAAGATCAAGCCCTTAACATTTAACTTTTCTATCCTGTTTTCACAGATCACATTTAAAAAAGAACTAACAAACCACAACAAAACCACTGTTGCTTCACCAGAATGTTTACCAATTTCTCAGGTGGAAAACCTGAAGATAGGGTTCTGTGTGATGCTCAGCAATATTGCACAAGTTTTGATGTCAAATTTCACTATTTAGCAACTCCTCCGCACTTCAAGCTTTGGGGTTTTCTGACATGCTTGTTAAAACACAACAATAAATTAAGCAACCTTTTCAAATATTCCTATTTCCCAATACACCATGTATAGAATTGAACTGCCACCTCCGTGAGCCAAGATGTTACAACAATTCAAGATACATTACAAAAGCAAATTGCTGTTCCCCTGTCAAATTGAATGATGACTTGCTCTTCTTTTTATTAAACATTTTCTTTCCCTCAGTAGTATTTAAACCTCCTTTCAGTCTCATGCAATCTCAAAACACAATTAACAAAGTGTAAGTCTCTTTGAAAGCATTAACAGTATTGGCAGAGATACTGTGCTGCCCTAGGATCCAGGTGGCACAGGAGAAGGGAACGACTGCTGAAATCTGGCTCTTCAATTGGCAAACTGAATGTACAGCTTTGGGATCACTCTGCCATACACCAGCTGGCAAATACAGAATGGGAGAGGAGCAGAGCTTTACTACTCAGAAATATCAGGGTTTCAAAATCTTTCTACGTTCAGCACTGGAACTAAATCAAAATCTTAAACTAAGGCAACAATACTGAACAGCAAACAGTCTTGAGATCTGCACACTTTCTTGACACCTGTGAGACCAAGCTTTAAATTAAGCATAGCAGACACACTAACCTAAGTTTCATCTCCTGTGGAGGTGTTTCAACATCAACTATCCCAGGAAGACATATCTGGGTAAGACAGTGTGGGTGCTTGTATTTGTTTCACTGGAATTCTGACAAAGCACTAGGTTTTTTTGAAAAACCATTCTGGCAGAAAAGGTCTGTGTAGATTCACCGCTAATACTCCCAAACCACAACTTATTACCTAGTCAGTGCTGCTGGACACATTGCCGGAAATCCACAACTATTCACACGGGTAGCCTGGTTTTTCATTCCTAGACTAGTACTCAGACAAGGAACTAACTCTTTCTACTGTATCTTAATCAATATTCTTTCCCCAAATCACATTGTTAGTTTTGCAGGCGATCATCAGATCCATTGATATCATTAATGGCAATTCAAAAATGCCTTCCAAATGTGACTAGAAGCCCGGTTCTTTCTCTTTTTTAACCAATCCATACTCTATGTCCTTTCCCTCAAGACTCTTAAAGTACCTGAGGAGACTGATAACAATTTTTTTGAGGACTGGGTTTAATCCCACTATTTTGAGAACAGGCTCAGATTTCTTTGCCTTGAGTTTTTAGTAAGTTTAGAAAACTGCCAATATGTGCTGATGAGAATTATCTTCCACAACTAAATGGTAACTTGATTCAATTATCTTCCTGGCAACTCTGAGTGAGTCCAAGGTTTGTAATTCATGAACAGGGAGAAACAAATCTCATATATGGCTGGCGCTCAGTAGTGTGCTGCCATTTTCAAAATCAATAGGCTTGGAGAGACAAGGATGAATCAGAGAAAGTAACGCTCAGCAGTGCTTCAAGTAAAATAAGAATGAACACAAACAACTCTGTATAAGGAAGTCCACAAGTCTAGGCACAGAGAATCACAGAATCATAGAATCAACCAGGTTGGAAAAGCCCTCCGAGATCATCAAGTCCAACCCTTGATGCAACATCGCCGTGGTTACTAGACCATGGCACTAGTGCCACATCCAGTCTCATCTTAAAAACCTCCAGGGATGGAGAATCTACCACCTCCCTGGGCAGCCCATTCCAATGGCTGATTACCCTTTCTGTAAAACATAATGACGGAAACGGAAACAGAATCGCCTCAGTAAATCTTTGTGCATAGCCCAAAGAAGAAAAGTTCTCCAGAGTTCAGTTGGACAAAATGTAGTGACTGCATTGTGATGCTGAATCTCAACTCACTGTGAACTGATTGACCCTCCCAACTACTTCTTCCAATCCATCCTCCACTTTTCTGTAGTAGGAATGAATGAAGGGAAAAAGGGTGGAGACAGGGAAATGTGTGAACAGGAAGCAGAAATCTCAGTAATGTTTATAGCTTACACAAGTCCAACCATTTGGCATGCCCAATGACAGTGCTTCTCCCCATCATGTCAGTCTGTCTGCCTGAATCGCTCTCACTCTCAACATGTGCAGCTCCACCTACACACCTTCAGCATTTTCCTGTGGTCCCCTGTGGCCTGCGATAACCACCTGTCTGAAGGAGAGCTCCAGCCTCAGCCCTCCTTCAGGTGCTGTCCAATGTCCTGGCACTTTCCAGGCCATCTGCATGCCCTGAGGGCTGAAACTTCACGAAGACACAAAGAAGTGCACTGCAAAGGGTGTTTCACCTGTCTGATTTTAAAAGTGTAGACATTGAAGACTTTATGTCTAAGAGACAATAATCCCTCTGCAAAAAAAAAAAAAGTTCTTAGAATAGTGACTCAAAACTTCATAGTTGAAGAATTCAGAGATGGTATTTGCTGTTTATACATGCTACAAGAGTATACAAACAAAAGTATTTTGAAACTATACCCAGCCTGAAGACTTTGAATGTGAGTTTTCTGTACATGTTATTTTTTTTGTTGTATTTTTTAATAGAGAATCCCCAAACAGCAGTTCTAAACACAGATTGATTTAAATGATACTGGAAATACAACTCTATCTCTTTTATTGGAGCTGCTTAAAAAACAATAGGGGATTAACAGAGTTGGGATAAGGGGCATAGAGTATGGTTTTATCCATGCAGTTGATGGAAGAATCAGTGTTGGAATAAACAACAGATTAGCAAAATATATGTTGCTAGGATGAAAGGCTTTCCATGCACTTTCTACTGATGTGTGTTTTACTTAGAGGCATTTTGAAATGTTGCTTACATTGACACAGTAGGCTTCATACTGAACACACAATGATGTTCTTTGTTTGCCTTACAAACAGCAATAGAATTAATTTCTAACAGTTGCTGTATGCAAGATTACAGAGATCTCTGAGCAATACATTGAATACACAATGCATGAAAGTGATGCACAAGGGCTTTCATAGGTAACACAGTCATGGTGAAATCTGTGTCATCTGACTTCAAAACTCTATCAGTAATTCAGTTACATCTGAACTAGAAACTCTATGCTGCCTGTGGTGAGTGGAAACAAACAGGTTTATCCTGTGGACAATTCATCTCAACATAAGACAGAAGTCTGAACTGGACAGACACTTCCAAAGAAAAATTTGCTTTTTCCTCCTACATTGCAGCTCTAAGTAGTTTTATTTTGTTGGGTCATCTTTAAATAGGTAGCCCTATTTCACATGCCACCTGCTAGGGAAAGGGATATTTGTTTTTTCCCCCATTGTCTCTTCACAAAATCTTTAAAACAGGGCTCTTCAGAATGTGATATCTTAGACTTAGAATTCTGATGACTAAAACATCGTTATTTTTACCTCTTTCACTTTTAGCAATTTTCAGTTCATTTTAGGGGAGGAAAACCCAAACTGAGTATAGGAGGAGTTGTCTTCTGTTATATCTTTTCTTCGTATTTTATTTGCATACACGATTGTGTTGCATATTTTTAAAGAGGGTAATTCTGTAAGGCTCTAGACTACAAGGGCCTGCCATACTGCAACAGTTTCACTAGAAGGTAAAATCAGTTCAGCCTGTGGCTGATTTGATAGTTCTGGAAAAGCCAATTCAAGGGCTGAGAAGAGACAGAACAATATTCATCTCTACCAAGTCGATGCCAATTAGTGCCACTAGTAACAAACTACAAACTGGATTAGGAAACAATCAGATACTTACAACGTTGCCTTTTAATAAACTCTTCTGTGAATGACTGATACAAAATGTTTTTATGTTGGTGCATCTAACGGCCCTTTTGTATACAGTGGAAGATCAACAAATTAGTCAGCTAACGAAACATCATTACACTACACGTAAAAACAAAATGAAAGACATACATAAAGTCTGACAGTGTTGTTATTCCTAATTGGTGGTGCTGTATCTAACTTTGACAGGCATGTTGACATTACAGCCAACTCTTCCTTCACAATACACTCATCTGAAAAATCTTGACAGGTTGTTGTAGTTTAAGAACTCTTATTTTAATTAAATTCTCCAACATGAATTCTAGCATTCATATTTAGACCCAATTATTCTCTAAACTCATCCATTCTTCACCTGTGAGCAACATTTTTCTTTATACTTGCACATGAAATTGAGGTATTTACAATACACTTAGTGAAATGACCCACCTCTTTTCCTTGCTAAAAGATTTCTTTTGTGATGGAGTTTGATTTTGCTTTCAGGCACTTTGTAGACATAAGCTCTTATGAAAGAAGAAGAGAACAATACTCTCTTCCCAGTCATCAGAATATGTGCTGCTTTTTAGCTCATTAGTCTTGTCAGACTCAGAATTTGTATCACTTCTACTCTTCAGACATAATTTCTCAGGCATCTGGATGTAGCTAATTAAATATAAGAGAAGTTAAATGAAATTATGAAAATGGAAGCTTTGATCTTCTGCTCCCACACTGGTCAGGAACACCACTGAGGTCTTCAAAATACTACTCATTTTCTCCCCTTTTTACTGCAGAAATAACTTCTTCACACGAACTTCTATTTACTGCCAGCTCTTACAACATAGACACAACCACACTACAATTTATGAAAAACGATTAAGGCATTTTATTCCTCCCATTCTTGTCTCCATACCACCTGCCAGATGCTTTTGCTCCCTGCCACGGACTGCCAGCTAGATTCTCCCAGTTTGGAAAGTGCTTGGAAAATGATCTTCATCCCTGATGCCCTGCTTTTGCTGCATATCTCCACAGCATTTCTCTTCCCCATTAATGCAGAAAATTGGTCCTGCCCTCTCCCTGTGACCTGGAAAGAGGTGAGAAAGGCTTGTTAAGGGCATGGACTCAAAGACTTGGTGGTTCTGAATGCTAGGCAACTCAGAGATCAGCTTCAGGACAGAAACTGGAAGTTTAACAGAAGGAAAACACTGTTGATACTACCAGCAACAGCAGGCAATACAGATAACCCCCCAATACCATTCCTGTACTTCCTGATCCACAGCTTGGCAACTTTCCCCTTCCTGTAATTGAAAGCCTAATAGCATTAGATTCGTAAATTTTATCAAAAAATCATAGAATATCCTCAGTTGAAAGGGACCCATCAGGATCATCAAAGTCCGGCTTCTGGCCCTGCACAGGGCAGCCCCAAGAGTCACACCACTGAGTTTCTGAGAGTGTTGTCCAAATGACTCTTGAACTCTTACAAGCTTGGTGCTGTGACCACTTCTCTGGGGAGCCTGTTCAAGTGCTCAGCCACCCCTTGGGTGAAAAACCTGTTCCTGATATCTAACCTAACCCTACCCTCACGCAGTTTCTTGCCGGTTCCTGGAGTTCGGTCACTGGTCACAGGAGTGAAGAGATCGGTACTTGTCCCTTTGTTCCCCTCACGAGGAAGTTGTAGACTGCAATGAGGTCTCTCCTCAGTCTCCTATTCTCCAGGCTTAACAGACCAAGTGACCTCAGCCATTCCTCACATGGTTCCCATCCAGATCCTTCATCATCCTCGCTGCCCTCCTTTGGACGATTTCTAATAGCTTAATTTCTTTCTTATATTATGGTGCCCAAAACTGCACAAAATATTCAAGGTGAGGCTGCCCCAGGGCAGAGCAGAGCGGGACAATCCCCTCCCTCGACCAGCTGGCAATGCTTTGTCTGATGCCCCCCGGACACAGTTGGCCCTCCTGGCTGCCAGGGCACTGCTGACTCAGACTCAACTTGCTGTCAACCAGGAACCCCAGGTCCCTTTCTGTGGCACTGCTTCCCAGCATCTCATTCCCCAGTCTGTACGTACATCCAGGGTTGCACCATCCCAGGTGCAGAATCAAGCACTTGCCCTTGCTGAACATCATACAGTTGGTGATTGCCCATCTCTTTAATTTGTCGAGGTCTCTCTGCAGGGCTTTGTTCACGTCCCAAATGTTAAATCATGTTGACATTTTCTTTCATGAAGCTCTATATTCAGTTAGTCATATTTAGCTGCAAAAATGTCAATCTGGGTCATACAGCCTAAAAATAAAAGTAACAAAATACCCAACAAAAACCTAAGCCCTATCTGCTAAATTGGTAAGGGCTTCTGTTCTCCAAAACAAATTTGAAGTCTCCCATAGTGTGGAACAACTGCTTTTTCTATTAAGAGAAGATCATTTTACTATTCTTTCTTTAAAATGGGATGGGGGCACATGGACTACACACAGCACCCACATTAAAGTAGTGCATGTTGGCTTCAAAGGAGCTATTATGCAGTCTATAAGTTCAATGATCTGCAAAGCAATAAAGAGCTCCTTCTGTAGCCCTCATGGCCTATTGAGTAAATAGTAAGCATTTAAGAAAACTCTATAATTACATGTTTACACACTGGAGCCATTATGGGTAATCTAAAAAAAAAAAAAAAAAGTACATGTAGTTTTCTAAAAGAAATCCTTAATCACATTTTTTACATGATTACAATTCCTTTATAGCCACTAAGGACTACCAGCTACAGAATATATAGGCAGAAAAGCTCACAGTTACAGTCTGTTTTTATATGCAGTGATGACATAATGAGATGTCAGCTGAATATTTTATATTTTAAGCCTAATATTTTAAATACATTCAGATTAAAAAGAAACATAGAAAAGGGTCATTCTGAAATTCTCTGCCATAAACAATCAAGAAAGGTAATATGAATATCTTAACATACCATTCCAGATTTCAGATGTGTGTCAAATGGTAAAGAATCGGTAAAGAATTAAATAGCTTTTGGTAAAGAATTAAATAGTAAAGAATTTTTGGTAAAGAATTAAATAGTTTGATGCTTTTATCTTAGTCATCAGGGAACCCCAATGGTTGTATCCTTAGAGACCTGAGTATTGGACTCACTTCGCTATCTATGAAGCACATTTCTGTGTCCAGAGCTACAGCTACTCTAATGAATCGCAAACTTTGGCTGCAAAACCAGCCTGTTTAATCCCTGCCTTATGTAGAAGTATAAATTTGAGGATTTAAGAGACTGTATCATATAGATGGAACATGCCCTGAAATTGAATTTGTATTACATTGACATAGTGGTCCACAGGTAAAACATGCAGTAAAAAAAGAAGAGCATCCATTAAGAATGGGATCGACCATGAATTTTCACATGAGAAAGCCATATAGGGCAGCACACCAATTTAAAGATCAGTCACGTGCCTTCAAAGAATCATTTGCAAAGAATCTGAATCAGACAAATGCTTCTTATACATGCTTGTACACTGCACACTGTAAAAGTGACAGAATTTTCAGTTAAGAATAATTTCAAGTAATATTTCAGTTCCTTTCTTTGTGTTTTGTATTCTAATTAAACCGTATCATTTTTCATATTCTTAAAACAACAATGAAAGCCCATTTACTAGCTGACATGAACATCTCATGTTCTATAGGAACACAGAAAAATCCTTATGAAAACATGAGTGAAATGCTACTAGAACAACGGTGGTTTGGGATCAAAGACGCCCTTTTAACTTGCAAATACTACCACACAGACTGGGGAGCACGTGTTTTATTGAAGAATTCAGCTTAACCTTCATATGAATAAAAACGATTGCCCCACTTTTTTCCTCCCAACAATTAACAGTCAAATTATGGGTCATTTGGCACTATAATAATTCAGGTACTTTGGCGATCATAGTATACTTCTGCCTGAACTTCCAAAACTATATATCTTTTGTAATTGCTTAGGAATACACTTACAGTCACAGGTTACAAGCAGTGTGTTCAACCCACTGCTCCTCTGCAACATTACAATAGCCTTAAAAATTTTGACTGAAGACTATGCAGACTAATTAAAGTAACGACATTCAAATGAACACCTACTTAGTATAGCTTCACACTAATTTAAGACACTGAACAGTAACATCTACATTCCAGATACCGAGAGACCTAAAATGTCAGGCAGTAGTGACGTTTAATGCGCAACATGAATGCATGTGTATACCATCACATCAGATATTGTGTCATATCTACCATGTACCATTAAATAACAGAAACCCCGTAACAACCATGGATGATACATAATAATCTGGCAACAAAGATTGATGGAGAACATAAAATTCTATCCAGGACACTGAAGCTTAACAACAAAACTCTCTGCCACTGAGTAGCACTGTCAGTTGTACACTACTGCATGATAAATACACAGGAGAAGGAGGAATAAAATTGAGGTTGGCATTAAAATGCAATTTAATCAGAATTTCGTTTAAATTGGTGTCTAGCATGGGTGTAGTAGGTCATATTACCTTGACAGCAATTTTTTTAATACATCATGTATTTTCCAAAGGTCATTTTTATAATGACTGAGGATATTCTCTTTCAGTGCATCTTTATTTGCCCAGCTCTTCCCACCATTTAGATGCCTATGCAGACAATAGTAGCACACAAGACAGCAAAGATATCAATGTGTGTTAAGTAATAAAGATGTATTATTTAAACATTTAACTCTTGGTGAAATCAGTACTGGGTTGACATCTAAGTATCTTTAAAAACTGATTGTCTGTGGGGAAGTTCTCCCTACTCAGCAGGTACCCTCTGTTTAAGTAGTCAGCATCATGACTGCTTCCTCTAGCAAAAACTGCCTTGTACACCACAATTCAACCCTGTAAATTCTGGAAAGACATCTGTCTTTACTCTGTCTTTTTCCTCATCCTACCATTTTTGGCAGTCTCTTTACTACGCTCCTCCAGCACAGTCATTCTACCAATAGCTTCATGCCACTTGGTGCCTTTTTCAAGTAGGAACCAGCTGCAACCACACCATCCCACTTCCTGGCAGCAAACTGGCCAGAAGGCAGGCCACAGCTTTCCACAGGGAAATGTTAAAGAAATACCACTGCAGAAGGAGGGTGCAGCATCGTATTACGTTTCACGTCCACTAGCGCAATATGTAATGAACCTGGATAAAAATTAAAACTGCACTTTAGTTCCTATGAAACCTCCCGATCTAACACAGGCAGCACAAACTGAGTCAACAGAACAGCTTGCTAATTCTGATCTGATTTTAACATGCAAATATGAAGATACTGAATACATGATTCAACTGGAAGACCTTTTAGTAATACTAACAACCCACGGTCAGAATCTTGGTCCTCAGTCCCAGATATGCTGGTAGATGGCTAAAAAAATGCATTTAAAACAAATAGTAATACTGCTTTACTTGTAAATTGTGCACTTATGAGAGACAAAAAGATGATACAAAATGGAACCTTTTTGGGCAATTTTTAGGCAATTGCTTTTCAAGTCAGAATCGCACAAAATTCAACACTTACAGTACAGGAAGGCTAGAAGTAACACATAGGAGAGGTTTTATATTTTGAGTTCTTATAGCTACTTCAGAAAGTAGTTTGACTGTCAATAAGGTGGTGCTCTTGATCAGAGAATAATAACAGAATCAAAGAATCATAGAATGTCCTGAGTTGGAAGGGACCACCAAGGATCACTGAGTCCAACCCTTAACCCTGCACAGGACAGCCCCAAGAATTACACCATGTGTCTGAGAGGGTTGTCCAAACAACTCTTGAACTCTATCCCTGAGGAGTCTGTTCCAGCACCCAACCACCCTCCGGGAGAAGAATCTTTTTCTAATATCCAACCTAAACCTTCCCTGACACAAATTCAGGCCATTCCCCCAGGTTCTGTCACCGGTCACCACAGGAAAGAGATCAGTGCCTGCCCCTCCTCTTCCCCTCACAAGGAAGTTGTAGACTGCAATGAGGTCTCCCCTCAGTCTCCTCCAGGCTGAACAGACAGAGACCTCAGACACTCTTCATACAGTTTCCCCTTAAGGCTCTTTACCATCTTCACTGCCCTCCTTTGGACACTAATAGCTTAAATATCTTTCTTATATTGTGGTGACCAAAACTTCACACAATATTCAAGGTGAGACTGCACCAGTGCAGAGCAGAGCGGGACAGTCCCCTCCCTCGACCAGCTGGTGATGCTTTGCCTGATACTTCCCAGGACACGGTTGGCCCTCCTGGCTGCCAGAGCACTGCTGACTCATATTCAGCTTGCCATCGACCAGGACCCCCAGGTTCCTTTCTGTGGCACTGCTTTCCAGTATCTCATTCCCCAGCCTGTCCATATATCCATGATTGCACTATCTCAGGTGCAACTCACGCTATTAAACAATGAGTTCTATGAACACTTCCACCATCATGTACATCATATGTCTACATGAGGTACGTGAAATGAACACAGTGGATACACTTGCACACCTATGAAATGAATAACCAGGCTTGTAGATGGTCAACACAGCATATTTCCATCACTATGTGCTGGATCCAAAGCTCAGTGAAGACTCAAACATACTGTTTGACAAACATACTGTTTGTGCACACACCCACAAACAGACCACTGTGCTAGTTTGGCTTCAAGTGTTTATGCTGTTCACACTAAACGGAACTAGAATTTCTGTGGACTGTTTGCAAGAGACTACAGTCTTTTCAGAAAACTGGCTTTTCACTGTTATCCACCTTAGCCATGTTGCTTTGCTCTTGAAAAGAAAATTATTCCTCTCACGTTAAGAATTAATGTTCCCTTTTTTTCTCTGGAACACCAAGCCAAAGGAAACACAGACACAGGTTATTTATATAAACTGTAAACATATGAATAGATAAAGTGACAAAAAAAAACTGAAGAGTAAGTAATTGCAGGCTAAGTCAACCTACCTTGTATACCCTGTCCTTGCTTTCTTATTCTACATAATATGTGATGATCATCACATGTTCACAATTAGTCTGAAATAGCAAGCTGACATTAAAATAGCCCAGAGGGAAATTATTTTCACAGATGTTAGAAGGAGCTAGTAGTAACTACATCAGTTAAATTAGGTTTAGCTGTATTTTAGATAAACTTATTTGCATTTCAGACATACCCTATAGGTGACCCTACAGAGAAGCAAGAAAACACCATCCATCCATCCAAGTTTAATTAAGAATAATATTCTTCTTAGTGGATTATCTTCGTGCAGTATCATAAAGAGGATAAATTAGAAATGGCCACAATCAAAAGTTGAAAGCAAAATATAACAAAAGCTTCACTAAACTTAAAACAGCAGAGTTCAATACAGAATGCTCCATGATAGCCACTTACATAGGAATGTAAAAATAAGTTGAGTATGGAAACTAGCATAAGAACATATTTGAAATTATAATTACAATTTATATTTACCTTCTAAAACACAATGCTTCAGGTGGAAAATCTAACACCAAGAAAGCCTAAAACTTCATGTTTTCCCATTCCAACTTTATTATGAGTCAAAACTTGTAAATCTGTATGTTTAACTTTATATATTAACCACATTACATTGAGATGCTACCATTTTGTAACTTGTCAGTTACCTTTTTCCTATGTCTCGACCTTAAAATGTCAGTGGCAAAATCTACACTTACCCCTTTTCCTCGCTCATACTTTCTGCTACTAAACTTTACCTTAATCTCTTTACCACCTCCATTAGACAGAAAAAAAATCAAACCCAAACCCAATACATGCACTTAATGCTTAATCTAAGCATCCATTTCTTGGGAACTAACTTTTCTGACTCCTTCATTCTTAATGTTTCAAATCACTCAGGGTTTGAGGATTTTATTTTAATTAAGGACAGATAACTAAGGTGCTAATCTGGTCTATTTCTAGCAATTGTTTGGCCTGATCAAAAAGTCATGACTTTTCAGAAGTTGCAGCTATGGGAAAATGAGGGGATCACATAGTGCTAGCTACAATACACACTTGAGAAGGGGCTCCCAAACCACCTGCCTTCAAGACTCATACCAAAACAGTTATCCAAGCAGGAGATAAGTCAGACCTTACACCTCAGGGAACCAAAGGAAATAGTTCATAAGATGTGGATAACCTTTATCATCCCTGCCACATCTCTGCTTCTTTGTGAGTTACAAAGGGCATCTTGATGTGACTCAGCTTCTTTGTACAGCTGTGCTTTCAGGTGACCAAGTCACACATAGGATCTGGACCAGAGGACAGTATCTGAGCAGCGGCAAGCCCCTGAAAATCACAAGTCATGAGAGTCATGCAATCCTGTGCCATGGCACTGAAGGGGTGTAAAATCAAGATTAAAGTGAAATATTCCATCACGGAAACACAGAGTTGCAGAGCAACTTCCCACACCATAAGGTTCATATTTTTAAGAAAAATCCTTTGTCTTTGGTCTTCTTGACAGGGAAGCTCTCCAAAAATCTAACTTCCCAACAACACTAGTCACCAGAGTTTGCTGTTCTGCTCAACTGCTCCTCTCCACATTATGTTCTTTCCCAGCAATGGTGAGTATGAGATAGTCATTAGCTGGAGTAGGTAGACTCCCTACTGGGTAGGCCTCCCCCCCCCCCCCCCCAGTTCCCTTAATCTTGTTACAAAACAACCAGGAGACTGATATTAACCTGAATGCAATCCTTTGTTCCACTGTCTCTTTGCATATTACTACTAAAAAGAGCAAAACGTAGTATCTGTTCTTTTCTGTAGTACGTGAGGACAGAGGAAAACAAAACTGCTTCCACTGTAAGCCTGTTCAAGGATTTTGTTTTAGTGTTTATTACATTTTAGTCCACTGATAGGAATATCACCACAAACAGCAGTAAGAGCACAAGAGCCAATCAGACCTGCCCTAGAAAAGAAACAAGCAAACAAACAAACAAACAAAAACAAAACAAAAAAACAAACATTGCTATCTGGTTTCAGGTAAGAAAATGTGAACTTTTACTGGAATGTGAGTTAAGGAAATAGCCAGAAAAGACAATGGGGAAGTACAGTTTTAAAACAATTTAAAAGGACAAGCATAGAAGATATGAAAAATACATGAAAAACATCAAAATTTAGGAACCAAAGGAAGAATATATTAAAGAATAAGAGAGACTAAAAATCAGAGACCTTGCGGTTAATTTACCAGAAGCTAGTATGTCTACAGAGCTAAAAGCTTCCAGAAAACAAACAAACACAATTGAACAAACAACAACAACAAAAATCAGCAACATCAGCTTCTTGGTTTAGAATTTTCACAAAATGCCCCTAAAATTGAAAACACCTGAATAGAACAGAAATTTTTATGGAACTGTGCAGACCAGCCCAAAGGCTGTAAGTGTATTAATAAAGAGATCACCAACTTTCTAAAGAAATCATATGATCCTTCTTTAAGTTTCTATCCTATGAAAAACAATAAACAAATCCATAAAAGGCTGATGCCCAGGTGCATGATACCATGATTTCCCATGATTGTGCATTGAACAGATTTCTCAAATGATCAGAACCCACAGGGCTACAGATTTTAATACAAGTACTATTTGCCTCAGTCATTCATAGACAACAGAGAATTAATTTAAAAGGGCAATGAAGGACAGGATTATTTTTTTTTCCTCATCAAGCCTGTCTGTCCCACAAATGAGACTGGCAAGGCAGGGGGAAGAAGGGAAGGAAGCAAAAGGCTGCAGTAGCAAATCGGCTATGGAAGAAAATCTTTCATAAAACAGAAAGCTTGAGCTTGGTGTAATGTTAATCCAGTTTGTACAGAGAAGTTCTGCATAATTTTGATTGCCTCTTTCTTGGCAGATAAGGAACTAATCTGCTAGGAACAAGTTGGCTAGGTTAGTCAGGGGCAGTAATTAAAAAAACAAAAAGCCAAAAATGGGGCAAAAACATCCATTCTTGTAGCATAAAAACAAACTGTCTATGTCAAAATGCTCAAATGTCAAATTTAAAAGAAAAATATTACAGACTCGCTGATATCCAGAAGGGTAAGGGTGAGTGGGAAGGAGGAAAATACCATCATAAGCTGATCGAAGAGCCTGGGTTGAAGGTCTGACATATGCAATCTGGCAAGGAGGTATCACTAACCAGTCAGAGCAGAAACAATAAGCCAGGTTCTGCCAAACTAACAAAAAAGTATGGTTTGTCTTTGGTAGTGGAACTTCCAAGCTTCATGTGTCCACAGATACGTATGTGTTTCTATGCATCTATACATCTGTGTGTAGGCATTACACTACCGATTACACACTTCTATTTTATGGAGCAAAGAATGTTTCACCACTGGTGCTCTTAGTGTACAAGTGCTACTATGTACACACCTCAAAAACATCAGAGTGAATTGTGATTTGCTCTATACCATTGACGCTGTATCTCCAAAAACCCAGCTGACCACTAGTGGTCAATCTGAACTTAAAGTTACACCTTTCCCCTGCTATGAATTATGAGCGCTTTCAATACTACTGGTGAACATGTGGGCCTCATTATGTTTTCTAATTGCGACCTTTCTGGAGGCAGGTGAAGAAATATGAAAAATGAAATACCCAGAAAAAAAATACATTAAATGAATACTTAGATTGCACACATTACGAAGCTAGGAGATGTACGTGCAAAGAAAATTCCACATCTTGTACTTTACTCATCATATGTGTTTTAGTTAATTAATTGCATTATAATCCTTCCAGGGGGAATCTGGAGTGCTCAAGAGAAACCATGCCTACTACTCAAAGGAGGTCAGTAGAAAATAATGTGGCAGAGCAATCGTATGTCTTTGAACACAATCATGTTTTTCAGAAAAAAAATATGCAGGCGTTCAGAAGGCTGCAGGTCCCAGTGAGATCCTGAGAGCATCAGGCAGTAGTCTGGGGGCAAAGCAGTGCCAATTCCTACATCATCAAAGTATTTTGACTGGTAATATCTTACTTCTGTGAAAAGTGTAGGCTCCTGCTGGAATTTGCCCCCATGTCTCAGTTTCTAAATGATCTAAGAATTGCTGCTGTGCTTGGAAACCAGCAGAAGTGATGAGCTAGGAGAATCCAAATCCTAGCAAAGATATCTGGAATATTTCCCTTCCCATTTTTATTGCTAGCAGTGCTTCAGGATTAGTGATTGCATGACGTAGGAGCTTTGAAAGTAGCCAAATCTAAAAGCATTAAATATTACAGTATTGCTTTGAAAATTTAGTTTTAAACAGAGAGATGATTACAACAGCTTCTACATAAGGAAGAGCACAGTGATAGTGGTGTTTTTGTAGTGTGTAAAATCCATGCCAGATCCCAAGACTCGGCATAATGCAAACACAATATAGATAGTAAATAGGCAAAGAGCATATGGCATGTAAGGAAGACAGCAGAAGGGTACAGACAGTCAAGATACCTCAGTGAATCAGAGTGCTATAAGCCTGGTCAGCACAGCAGACTGCAGCCTTAGCCTACCTGCTGGCACACTAGCAACAGCCTTGATGGTTTTATGGAAAGACATGGAAAAGGCCAACTTCAATAAAAATTGTTCAGTGAAATAACTCCTTTCCTGCGCACATGAGCTGTAAGAGCTTGTGTGGTTTATTAGCAGAGGCAGTGCAAGAGCAGAATTTGTCTGCAGCGGGGCAGGCCTATTGGAGGTCAGCACACAGCCACCAACCATTAACTTGTGATGCTTTATCGCCTGAGAAGCAGGCTGACTTCTCAATAAAGCACACGTCTTTCTAGGTCACTTGGCTGAAGTTGGCTTTGCCATGTATCTGAAGGTCTCTGCTGAGTACAGCTGACAGCCTAATAGCAGTGTTTCTCCAGCTTCTGATTCCCTGATTGTTCTTTTCCCCACAGACTCACTGTATACCTACTTTATTCTGCACATCTAATGAATATATAAAGCATCGTAAATAAATGGCACAACATTTTGCTGATGTTCCGTCAGAGTACCAAAAAGGTAACTAAGGGAGAAAAGCAAGATGCAGTAAAGAGGGACCTTCTGCCCCCTGCTCTGGATCTCTCAGCAAGGCATGAAGACAGATATGCCAGAGCCGTGGCACTGCTGGGCTCGGGGCCTCACAGACCTTTATGGTGGCTCCCTGAGGAGATTGTGCTCAGCAAGTTTTCAGGTCAAAAGCAGCAACATTCTGCTCTGTGGCCCTCCTGCCCTCAGCAGCAGCAGCAGTCAGCCCCAAATTAGCTCTGAGCACTTATGCTTGCAGCAAAAATCAGGTACTTTAAAGAGAGGTATGAAGGATGACAACAGCAAAGCTGCAGAAAATGGATGGTAACATAAAATTATCATAAAATCCTAGTCAGGACTGCCACATGCTGCCAATCCTTTACTTGATCAGAGGTAGTATTGGAGAACAGCAGCAAAGCAGAGCCCCCAGAGGAATGGCAATCCTCCCATGCTAGAAACTCAACTAGTTTAAATCCATGAGCTCCAGGATTTGATTCCTTATCTAATCCATCTGCCTACAAATACCTACCTTTTAACTAGAAACTCACCAACAAATTTTAACCTTGAATGCTTTCTGATTGTTATACAAGGCCCATTCTACACTCACCACTCACTTCTGTATTTTTAACTTTTTAATTCAATACATCCTGTGCCACCCATTGCCTTCCTTTTTATCCCTGCTGAAACAAAAAAAGCCAGAATTAGTCATAGGCATTCAGTGAAGATTAAATTTCTACTCTCTTTATCATCAATGATTCTCAATGAAAACTGCAAAGCTGTAGTTCTTAACTTCCTTCATAAGATACAGAATGTTTTTTAATTTCTATAAACTACAGTCCCATAACCAGAACTTGTAAACTCCACTAGAGCAAAATGTCAACGTTGCAAATTAGCATCATATGCTCTTCTTGCAGAATATTTCTTTTACTTTCTTTCAGAATTGAATAAAATGCACATATTGCACTCAGAATCTAGTAGTTTTTTCCTAATGCCATCATATGGGTACTGGAAAATCACTTTGGGCCACTATTTTTGCAGGGGAACAACAGTTTCATGGATCCAACCAAAGTAAATCTGTGGTTTAAAATCAACTGTCGTATCCAAAATTCAAAGTACAGTAACCAGGAGATGTGGACACAACCCCCAAATTATGCCCTGGTGTATTTCAGATGATACATTTAAAATGAAGATATCTGAAAGCAGTGTCCACTTCTGAAAACATGGTGCCCATCCTTCTAAAACATTTTCCTAATGCTTACAATTATATCTACCAAAAAAGGATACCGGAAAGACAAAGAAATGTGTTTTTAATTATGCAGAGCACATTACAATGCATCGGCTGATACCATAACTTGCTTGTGCTTCTGAATCACTTGAAACCCTTAGCTGCTCACAGCTACTTGTGAAAGACCTGTGTTAAACAGCTCCACCTGCCCCAAATACAGTCCCTATCTTGTCCCCACTTCCCCCTTCCCTCTTTCTCCCATGCTACAGACCCTCACTCTACTCTGTTTCTCCTACATCCTCCCTTCTCCTACTGTTCTTTTTTTTTCCTTCCTACTTGAGAAGTCCTTCAAAGGATGAATGATATTTGATTATTCTGGGAACACTGAGAGGAAGAGTACTGCCCTGAAGGGCTGCCAGAAAACCAGCATCAAACCTAATGTCGGGCCTTGTATTATTCAGCCATTTAACTTACCAATTAATTATACAGTAAATAAAGACTATTTCCATGGGGAGTCAAAGTGCAATCCTGACAATCTTGCCACACATCCCCAGATTAGGGACAATCACATTATGACAAACTTTGTGATTAATGAATTCATGATATTCAGATCATATGACAGCTGCAGTATTGCCTGTGGCCATTGCTCTGTAATTCCATCACTGCTTTAAACCTCTGAGTGACTCATGGAGCGGACGGTGACTACAGACCTTGTGTCTGTTGATGGAATTTTGGACTCAGGATCTTCTTCACCCAGAATTCAGACCAATCACTTCAACAGTGAGACTCAGTTACATTTGTCTGTCTGCTATGCTGTTGCGTGGGTACCCCATGCAACGTCACAACTCTTCCAAAAACAGCACCCCCAGGAACTGAGTAACGGCTCCATGACAACCTTAATTCTGCCCGCACCAATGAAGAGCAAATCAGATGGAAACCCCACAGCATATGCCTCACCACCTCTATGGACACAACTCTTTTGACTTCCCTTGGCCTCAGCAGTGTTTAAGCAATTCTTCCCTCCAACTCAGAAACTGTCAGGGAGAATAACAAACACTTGCTATGCTATCACTCCCATCCATTAAGAGACCTTGTTGGCCTGACTGCCAGTATTTTACAAAATCCAGTGTTATTCCCATTTAGCGTAACCAGTGGGTTTTGCAGTCAAGAATGGATAGAAGTTCATTGATAAAGTGTACAGTAAGGCATACAGAGGCATTTTCAATTTGGGTAAGAATAAAGCATTCATTCAAAAGATGTTATCCAAGACTGTATGATGTAAAATCACAGAGTGATTTTATTAATCACACTGTCAGCAAAACCAACACAGGAACTACCAGAGCACATTACACACTTTTTCAAAATTTGCATTTGTCTTATTTAGAAAGTGGCAAAGTAATCATAATTTCAAAAGGTGAGGCTGGAACATTGCCTAACAGTTTGTAAAGTCAGAGGAAAATACATTCCAACAATTATATTTTTGTCCAAATGTTAATCATGCAATTCAAAAGTTTAACGCTTTCGTATTTTAGAGAACCACATCTCATACTGAAGACAATCACATGCCAGACACTTAAAGTACACAACAGAAATTACTCCTCTTGCTTCCAAATCAACATTTCTCTCACCAGTCAAACCTTCTTCATTTACAACATCATAATCAGGTTAGACATTATGTATTTTTCATTCCAAGAGTGTTGATTTACTATGAAAAAAATGGACTCACTCCTGACATGGTTTCTGCTCCACCAGCCACATCTTTCTTCCATTCATTAGCTAGTGATCTAGCAAGGATGTCAGCCCTCACTTGAAACAGTATCAGGATCTTTACAACATACGGCCCACCCAATGTGTCCATGTACAATGAAGTTGAGGAACTGATTCAAACATGTCTCTGAGGTGGAAGACCAATATCCAGAAGAGGCTGACAGATGACAGCACCACCTGACTTCAATCCACATGGGTTTTTTTCCTGTGTCAATGCAACAAAATGTTATTTTAACTTAATTTCAGGGATACCAAATGAAGGAAGAGGCAACTTGCCACCCACAAAGCAGAACAAGGAACAGGGAAGAAAATGGGTTGTAAAGATGAAAAATGAGAGAGAACTGAAGTAAAGAAGGAGGCCTGGGGGAATGGGAAGGATCATGATGGGAGGGAATGGGAAAAGTCAGAAAAGCAGAACAGATACATAGAGGCACAAAAAAGGGCTCAGATGATGTGGTTAAGGTAGAGTAAATTGATACTAGGAGAGAGAGATACCATAGTTTATCACTTCTAATACTGAACCATATACTGGAGCAGAGTTCTTTGCCTTTTTATTTTAAGGGGGCCAAATTAGGAAAGTGAGTTAAGAGTAGGTGGGTTGCAAGGATACAACAGATGGGACGTGGACAAACCTAGTACAGAAGTGGGAAGGGAAAAATTACACCCTGTGCAACACAGAGAGATGAAGGAGGGAGACATTTGGTGCAGTATGAGGCAGGATATATGTCTGGATACTAAGTCTCATGATGTCACAGGAGATGCTGTCCTCCAACATGTTTGCTATACAGTGAGAGCTGCTCTAGACCCTGAAGATGCTGACCCTGAACACTCAGGAAATTGGATCATGTTTAATAAGAAAGCCTATCTAGGGAATGGAAGCTTTCTTTCCCTCCCCAAGTTTTCACTCAACCCCTAGGTTCATTAGAGAGGTTACAAAGTCACTAACAGATCATATGACAGCCAGAAGAATGAACATAGAATGTAATCAGTGGCAAGATCTTGCTATTTTGAGCAACTATTTCTGGAGGTAGGACAATTTGACAAAAGGCATCTTAACTGTCTGCTGAGAGCAGATAATACGAAAGGACTTACAACTCCAGAGTGAAGTTCACAGGAAACTTCCTTTGTTTTGGGATGGACACCTCTGCATGACTCATAGTCAATGGAAATGTATATTCTTGCATGTCTCACTGCTCCTCTGCTGTCAGCACACAGCTATGAAACCCATCCACAGAGCATTCTGCAGACACTAGACACTATTAATGTCTGATATAAGCAACACAAAATAGCTATCAGAGACTCTGCAGATTCCCCTAGCAGCTAACAGGGTTTGAAATGGAGGAATTTCAAGTCTTTTTTTTTTTTTTTTATTGCGTGTGCATGTGTGTAGCATGCACTTCTTAATTAAAAAAAAAAGCAAAAAAATTTCACAAGAAAGTTTGAAGAAAATGCACATACACATTTTAGAAAAATGTCAAGGTAGCCTCTGCAGACTTAATCTTCTGCTCTTATGATACACCATTAAGATACGCATTACGATATTGTCTTTAATCATATGACAACCCAGTTCTCGGCACATATTTAAAATATACTAAAGGTAGCTGGAAAAAAAATTGCATTAAAAAAATATGAGAGCAAAAATATTCAGACAGAATTCTCAACTGTTGCTTCAGAAGTCTGTTTTTCTTGTATCCTTGTATATCAAAAGCTCTGACTACCTTTTCAAGTTGGAATCCTAAACCTTTTTTGCAAAGTTGAGCACTTGTCAACAATAAATTTGAAAGCCACCTTTCACAGAAGAGCAAGCTTGAGGAATCACTGTCTTCATCTTTTTGTCCTGTATTTTCTGCCATTTTATAAGTTGGAGATGTAATTTATATGTAAATTTTTCCTGAATATCACTTTAACCATTGAAAAAAGTAAATATTTTAAGAACAGTATATAATAACTTGGTAAGCATATCTAAGTAGTACTTAAAGAACAGTGGTAATTGAAAAGAATACCATATTAATCAATTATAACTTTTACAGTATGTGCTACGTTTTCTAGGTCAAAGTAAAGGAATAAATGAAAAACTGAAAATATTTCAAGCTAAACATACATTTAGTGGAAGCATACATATTAGGTGAAGTAAAATAAAGTACATGTTTAAATTCATTCCACCAATTCCAGTTTTTATGCCTAATTAAAATCTAAGCACTATCCTCTAAGAGAGTCCTTGAAATAGACGGACTGAATACAGCCCAAAATAAAGTGTTAACCCAGACTGTGTTTCGCTACTATTTTAGCTGTTGGTTTGATCAGTGTTGCTCTTGATTAAACATGACTGTATATTTTCAAAAGTTAATACACTAAGCCAAATTCACATATAGCTTAATGATGAGCATTTCCAAATATTTGCTCAAATTGGAAAACATGGATGATTCACTTTGATCATTCCAACGATATTTATTTCTGAAGCTGCCTGGAAAATAACATTGAAGAAAAAACTTTTCAGAAGAATATTCTGCATTTTGAAATCAGTTGACACCGTACTTCAGTACAATTATTTTTTACTGCTTATTCAACGACAACGTTGCAACTTCAGCTTTTCACTTCATATGAAATGCAGAGAGACTGCTGCCCTTTAAATACTGTGAGTAAATGCTTTAAATACATAGTGAGTTATATGAGCATTGTAAAAGAGTCTGAAGATGCAGTGCACTGTAAGAGTATATATATATAACAAGAGCGAGAGCATTTGTGAACAACAGAAATTTTTACTTTTCTGGATTGGCCTCGAGAGGTTAACCTCTACCAGTCAGTTACAACATCACACAGATGGTAGTAAAACAAAGCCATTTAACAGTATCATAGAGTTTAGAGGTAACAAGTTGGTCCCCTTCAACAGATTTCTAAAATGAACAGGCACAATACGTGTTCACTCGATCTTTACTTAAAGGACCACCACTTCAAAGCCAAGTCATCTTCTCAACTCTGTTTTCAAGACTGGTGGCATTTGAACTTCTTCCTTCTCAGCAGGCACCATCACTGGCAGCAATCTACAGTACTTAGAAAAATTTTCAAATATATAAAAGCAGATCTCTAATACTTTATTGGTTGCCATAAATCTTTCATGCACTAGGCTGCAAAAGATGAGGCAACATGAGTGGCAAAATAACAGGATCCTTTTGCTTTCCAAACAGTTCTTGGAAGAGCTTTCAGAATTTAGGAAAATATGCTTTGAATATAACCAAAATTAAGTTTTCATATTTTCTTAAATTAACCTCTCCTCACACACAAGTTCTAGCTGCTAGTATACATCGGGTTTGCGTAGCAAGGTTTTGGTAGCAGTGGGCTGCAGGAGTGGCTTCTGTGAAGAGTTGCTAGAAACTTCACCCAGGTCCGACAGAGCCCATGCCAGCCAGCTCCAAGACAGACCTGTCACTGGACAAGGCTGAGCCCCATCAGCAGCCATGGTAGCACCTCTGGGATAGTCTACTTTAGAAGGGGCAAAATAGAAAAAAAAATTAGATCTGAGCAACTTCAAGCAGAGAGAGGAGTGAGAATACGTGAAAGCAATAACTCTGCAGACTCCAAGGTCGGTGAAGAAGGAGGAGAAGGGGCTCCAACCACCAGAACAGAGATTTCCCTGCAGCCCGTGATGCAGACCATGGTGAGTCAGATTGTCCCTCTGCAGACCACAGAGGTGCACAGCGGAGCAGAGATCCACCTGTAGACCCTGGAGGACCCCACAGCAAAGTAGGTGGGTGTCCAAAGAAGGCTGTGACCTTATGGGAATCCCACACTAGAGCAGGCTCCTGGCAGGACTTGTGGATCGATGGAGAGAGGAGACCACACTGGAGCAGGTTAGCTGGAAGGACTTGGGACCCCTTGAAGGACCCAAGCTGGAGCAGCCTCTTCCTGAAGGACTGCACCCTGTGGTAGGGATCCATGCTGCAACAGTTTGTGAAGAACTGCAGCCCATGGGAAGGACTCACACTGCAGAAGTTCATGGAGGTCTGTCTCCCATGGGAGGAACCCCACGCTGGAGCAGCGCAAGAGTGTGAGTAGTCCTCCCCCTGCAGAGGAAGGAGCAGCAGAGACAACATGATAAATTGACCACAGCCATCATTTCCTGTCCCCCTGTGTCACAGTGGGGAGGGAGGAAGTAGAGAATTTGCGAGTCTTGGAAAAAGGGAGGGGTGGGGGAAAGATGCTTTTATGATTTGGTTTTTATTCCTCATTATCCTACTCTGATTTGATTGGTAATAAATTAAACTAATTTTCCCAAGTCAAGTTTGTTTTGCTCATGACAATAACCAGTGAGTGATCTTGTCCTATCCTGATCTCGACCCACAGGCCTTTTTATATTTTGTCACCCCTGTCCAGGGAAGGAGGGAGAGTGATAAAGGAACTTTGGTGGATACCTGGCATCCAGCCAAGGTCAACTCACCACACATTATTACTTATTAATGTTCCTTAAAGAGAGAATAACTTGTACATGAGTAAACATTCATATAGGTATATAATTTAAAGATACTGAGATAGCATCTGATATCATGCATATAATTACCCATCTGCATAAAATTTAATCCCTTCACAAGAAAAGGAAGTCAGATAGGTACATATGCTTTAAAATTTTATTGGGAGATGGTATAGGAGAAAAAAGGGAGAAATTAAAAAGTAGTCAAGAAAACTGTTTTCTACTATATTTCTTCTTTTTTGACAATATTTACAATTGCAAATACAAGAGAGCAATGGGAGGTAAAAGAAATTAAAATCAAAACTGGAAAACACCCCCACTGAGCTGTTTGCCAAATATAAGGTGCAGTCTAAGCTTTACAAATGCCAAAAATAATCTTCTGTTTAATTTTTATTCATATAATAACAGAAATAAAACTAAGACAAGGAAAAGAAAATAAAACAGAGAAGATTACAGGAATTATAGCAAGCAGCACAATTCCAATTAAGTAATCACACTTTTTATTAGTGGTAGTCTGGATGAAAAAGTGAGGCAAGACAGCAAAGCTACTACAATAATGTTTTTGCCAATGAAAACAAAACCATAATGGTGGCTACCAATAATTTCCTTGAATCACTTGGCAGGTTTCATGGACTGTAACTCCGGCAATTGCAACAGAGATCCCCTAAGCTAAGACTTTCAAAGCTGACAGAAGGGCATTTGGGTGTCCATTTTATATTTAAATTTTAGCAGGTTTGGGTGACTGAAAAAAGGAGCAGCTTTCAAAAACCTGAGTCTTGTTTTCACAACATTGGTCTGTTAAAAGCACGCTTGCTTGAATTAAAAGACATTGGAAACATGAAGAAACATCACCAACCTTCAAAAAGCCCAGAAACAACACCACCCATCTGACAGTACCGGAACTGTACTTAGGAAGACTGAAGGTCATAAAGAAATACATTTAACTGTAAGGCGGAGGTGTTTGTGGTTGTGCTTTGGTTTTTTTCTTGTCTGGAAGACAGCAGAAAGGTCATAACAACAGTAATGAGATGCACAGGCAAGAAATAAACAACACCACCCTTTTTTCTCCCCCCCAGATTCAAAGAAAAATACAGCTAAAGAGAAGGACGGTTAGGAAAAGAACTGCCTCAGTTCTGCCTGTGGGATAGCAGGGATAGAATCACAGAATATCTGAAGCTGGAAGGGATCCCTCAGAATCATGTAAAACATAGGACTATGGTCAGCAAAAACTCCACTCTGTGCAAAACATCGTCCGGGGACATTTAAAAGAGCACCCAGGAAAGACTATTCTAAAAAAATAGCCTCAATTCAAACATCAGAGTATTTTCAGCAGTTCTGGAAATTGCTGTAAGGAGCTATTCAGAGAAATAAAACAGACATAGAGGGATACTCAAAGCCAAAAGACTACAGTCTGGCAGAGAGTGACAGTGCTCTGGACGCTGCCACCAGCCCCTCACGTGTGGCATCCCACCTCTGAAGAGAACTCTCACACTCTCAGTCTGTGGCAGGCTATGCACTCACAGCACTGCTCTGCACAGAAGGTGCAAAGTTAAGACCATGAACAATAAGAACAGTACTATGATGATTATCACCCTGTCCAGATTTAAACATACTCAGTATTTCTTCTAGGCACGAAAAACTCCAAGTATACTCATTTATTGTTATTGTTATTGACTTTAATGTCTCACTGAATAAAATCTGACCATGAGCAGTAACTGAGCAGAAGAAAGCAAGCTTAAGAAATTTTCCTCTGTAAGGCTTTTTTAGATAACTACTAATGATGATGATATAAACGACCATATCTTACAGCGCAAGGAAAAAAAAGGAAGAAAAGTTATGTTTTCTACAGTAATCTTGCTTTTCCCGACAATGCAACTTGATGTTGTAATAAAAGTAGTTCTTACAAGACATCTTCTTAGGACTTGAGTTACTATTTAAATAAGACCTTTTGCTTCATAAAGAGGTTCTTGTCCCGGGACTTGAATCTATTTTTTTTGTAACAGAGATGATTAATGTAACTAATCTCTGAAGCACTTTATCAAAGAAAAAAGTAAATAAGATCAGTCCTGAAAAGTAAAGCATCAAGGTTTAAGGACTCAGATCCAGTTCCCACTGGTTGATGTCATGACTCTGGGTAAGTGACTACGATTATTTCTACTAGACTCTATACCACATTAAACAAATTCCCAGGATAGATCTGCTTTTAACACTATTTATGCCTCTTATAACTCTATCACAGAAAACAAGCAGAGTGCTCCAAAGAGCTGAGTCCATGTACATTTCTTTAGGGAACTCCTATTTTACATATAGAAAGCTCAGGCCTCTCAGGTCTCTTTTTCCTTTCTCTGTCTTGTTCTTGGCCCACACTGAAGAAGAGCTGGATAGATGTTCCCACTGCTCCAGGGCTGCTGGTCAGGGTACTCTCTCTCATAATGGCTGAGAAATGAAGGCTTCAGAGCCAGTCTTCTCTAGAGGGCAAAAAAATTGATGTTTTTTTCTTGTGTGAGCAAAATAACAAGTCTCTTAACATACGAAAACAGGGCAGCACTACAGTTATCACTGCTTCTTCTCCAGACACATTGTGACAGAAAGGATCAAGCCTCGTCTTGGGGATGAAAGAACAATATCAGTGTCTGACTCAAGCACAGGCTGCAAGTGTGGATCCCAGCCCCGCACAGACATCTAATCTGTCACTTAAACCCAGCTGGGGGGAGAGTGCAACACCTTCCACACCCTCAGAATGACTCCTGCAGTACTTCTGCCTGCTCTGAACACCCCATTCACAGGAGAGAAACCAAGCAACCAACCAGCCTACATTTAGGACAAGCCCATGGAATTCATTCAAACAGCTTTCACTATATCCACTATTTCTTACCTTACCAAGTAGCTAAAGCAGCAAGATATCTAGTCTTTGGGTGTGAGTAGCAGCTAAGGTAAGCAAGGACAAGTAAGCAGAGAAAAGCAAATTAAGGGAAAATGATCTAGCCTAGACAATATCAATATGATACCAGTAAAATTTCAAGGGAGTTTAGTACACACTTAAATTTTGACGAGATTTTTTTGGGAGTGATTGATAAACTCCAGGAAACAAAACCAGCTATTTTTAAAGCAGTATATTCAGCAACTACAGGGTGTGAACTCTGCTTGACAAAAAGTGAAAAGAAAAATGGAAAAGTATTTTATGTTTTTGTAAGCTAAGTGAGCGGGGAAAAAAAAAAAAAAGAACAGGTTTCAGAAGTAGAAGAAACCTGTAAATGACTACGTTGTCTTAGTCACATGCTCTCTCATGGTGGGTAGTCTTAAAACTAGCATGGTTGTCCAACTGTAATGCATTCTTCTCTTTATTGTGTGTCTTGTTAGTGTGGGCTTTAAAAAGCAACATTTATACAATTTATGACTAAAAGTGTCTTACACAGGGTCCTCATTTTACATTGATTGCTTTATCATAAAATCTGAGCCGAAGCCTGAATTTTAGTAGACTTTCTTAAAATACTCAATAAAAACTACAGATTACATTACAACTTTTACATTACTGGGCTAAGAACATTTTCAAGTTTATTTACGAAATGAACTTAAAATGCACGTACTTGCTGATACATAAGCTAGAAGTATAGCACATAAGCCAGAAGTATGGACTTTTTCCACCCTCACTGTTCAAATGCCTGGACTGATTTCTGTCTTAGGTGAGTAAGGCATGGGTAATTGGAATGAATAGAAATGCAGATTATTTCTCCACCAAAATAAACATCAGTTCTGATGGTCAGCAATACCAGCTGACCAATACTGGTCAGCAATACAGTAAAGCAATGCTTTACTGGCATTGTAAAGCCATCTCTGTGTGCACATAACAGCTTGTCCGTCCCTCTACAGACCTCTCCTTCCCCTGGAGTGCAGTCCTAATGCCTCTAAGGAATGGCTGGAACCAACGCGATCCCTGGCCATCAAGATCCGGCAGGAAATGCTCTCCATCTGCATTTGCTTCTGGAGATAATACCATCTCTGAAGAGCAGTTCTATATTTTTGTGTTCCCAGAAGGCCCTAGTGTCTTGTCACCCTCACTCATCACCCAAGTTACTTTTTCTTTTCTTCTGCTCTCCTTTCTTTTTCTCCCAAATTAGCAGTGTAGCATCGATAATAATAGTAGGAAGTGGCAGAATGAAGGACCTTTCCCATCTAATTCAATTATATAAATATAAAACATTTATCATTTACTCAGCTCGTAGGTCTGCTAAAGACAAATTCATCTGTGACACATGCAAGATAAATTCACATCTCTTTCTAATAGATTTCCATTAGTATCAGACTTCTGATCCATTTGCCTAAAGTCTTCAGTACCACCCATGCAGTGTAGGAGATTATGATTCTATTCAATTCAACAGGAATCTATTTTAAAAACTCACAGCACACACATTCAGAGCTATGACTTCATTCAGGCACATTTGCTTAAGCTGCTGTCTTCTTTGTTGCAACACTGAGCTGAAAAAGGATATGTAATCCATTGCTTATACGCACCTTCTATTCAACATATTGTTTAAGACTCTGCCTGTGCCTAAGCTCCATCTACTACTAACCTTTTCCCCAGAAGCCCAGTTTTCCAGCTCAAGCTGTAGAGGTATGTGAGTTTTTCTTCAAAAGTCCACAAGTCTATGACACACTCAGTGTCATCATGTGTACACTGTAGTACACCTGCAGTACCTGACACATCGCTGCTGTAAATACGGATTCAATGTCAAGATCTTTACACATTACTGAGACATACACATTTTTTCCTGTTAGATAAACATGTATCTTCTATATATGTAGACATACATCAAATAAATGTTTCTAATTGACATGCTTCCTTCAACCCCTTTATCTAATCTGAACCATAAATCGCTAAAAAACTGTCATTCATGTTATCCTTTTGGATTTCAGACCAGTATAAAAAGAGATTGGTCTAGGGGGAAAAAAAAAATCTGAAAATAATTTCCCAAATTAAAAATCAGTCCCATCAATGATGTATTTTCTTTCTTTTCTCTTCCCTCCATTTCTTCTCCCCATGCCTTCATCCCCACATCTCATGGTGGCTATGTTACTACATCAGAGAGCAGTTTTTATTTTCCTACCCACACTTCTTGAATTCAGTAAGCCTTACTGTCATTTCATTCACTTATTGTCAACAGATTTTCTTTCACTAAAGATATATTTCCTCAAGTTGCACACTATTTTGGGGGAATATCTCTGCCTCTTTTTCTCCTGTTATGATGCAACGGAACAGATATTCCATCACATTTTTAGCCTACTTATGGGAACAAAGAAGATAGTCCCGGGAAATGCAAGTGGATTTGTTTGTCACCAAACTGCTCCCTGACTAACTGCAACCAAGATTCATGAAGACTTAGTAACATATGAAAGAACCAGGAGTGATGTCATCCAGAAATATTTTGTGTTTCTTAGTAGCTACTTGGTAGGCAATACTTGCTGCTTATATAGCTTAGCTTACGGCTACATAGGCAATATTCCTCATGGTAGCAGCAGAAGCTAAGCTAATACAACAAATACCAACAACTGCCACAAGCAGTGTCTCTACTTGACTTTTCTTCCCACCAAGACATTTCAAGGAAGTAAAATAACTAGGATCCAAGTAGTGAAAAGATATGAACAGTGACAAAGAGAAGGTATGAAATAAAACCTCACTCACATACTCCATTAGTACCTGTAACCTCTTGGAAAGCAGAGACTCAGTCACCATTATGAGGGTAAATAGTCCTTTTACCGATGAAATTTATTAACTCTATTTTACAGTTTTCCTATTTACAATTATATCCATCTTATTACATAATTAGGCCTGAAGAAACGGCCTCTTTTTTTTTTCCTTGATGTGTTGTGTACATCCATAAGGAGATGATATAACTTAAGAAATCTGGTTATGGTAGAGCTTGTGCCTGTGCATGTTAAGAGGATGGGGCCTGACTTTTTTCAGTGGTGCCCAGTGACAGGACGAAGGGCAACAGAGACAAACTGAAATATGAAGACATCTGAACATGAAGACAAACTTCTTTACTTTGAGGGTGTCAGAGCACTCGAGCAGGCTGCCCAGAGAGGCTGTGAAACACCACCTGAATATGATCCTGTGCAACCTGTTCTAGGTGAGGCTGCTTTTAGCAGGGGGGCTGGACTAAATCATCTCTAGAGATTCCTTCTAATCTCAATCATTCTGTGAAACTGTGAAATATAGAGGGGAATAGAAAGAAAGGGAAAAAAAAGAAAAAAAATTATCCATATTTTAACTTAACTGTGCACTTAGTACAAAGAAGCATTCACCAGATGTGCACTGGAGCAGAAAAAGCAGAGGTATTCTGTGTATTCTAGACACCTAATTTGGGACTTGATATTCTATACCAAGTTCATAGATATACTGTTCTTACAGGGCATGATTTAAGGAACCTAAGTGAAGTTTCTAAACGCTAACAAAGAGCAGTGAATTCCCCCCCTTAAAGACTCTGCCTGTCTCCATCACCTTGATAGGCAGCCTAGGCACTGAGGTACCTGGTGGGAATTTCTCTCATGTGCTTGCATGCATGCGAAAGCACAGCAGCAAAGAAAGTGGCACAGAAAACGACACAGGTCTGCAATAAGGTGCACAAGGAATACTTACTTTAACATTATACTGGCTGACTAGTGAAAGACTGTGACGACCCACTCTTAAGAGCAAGGAAGCACCTTGTATTACTTCTGCAATCACAGGGAGACTGTAGACACGAGACGAAAGGTGGTGTAAAAGAAAAGAACTGTATGACGTTTTTCAAATATGAGCACTCGTTAGAAGGACTCCATAGATAATCTTCCCTAAGTGATTAACAAACACCTACAAAAATGCTTCCCTTTCCAAGGCCACATCATTATGGTAACACTGCTCACTCTGTGGGGTATCCAGTAAAACCACTACAGCGTAAAACATTCTTTGTTATGAAATTTGTAAGCTAATAACGTCCAAGCAAGTGTTTATTTTCTTACACTGCAGGAACATTAAACAAAAGACAGAATTTTCTAGCGTATTTTTAATCAAAAATGAGAATGGCCTAACGTTGCTGAAACATTCATGTGGAGAGAGTGTGGAACAAAAATCTAGATAAAGCTATGTACAACAAGAAGTACCAATCAGAAATATTTATGTAAACTTGTAAAACTACTTTTCAGCTCACCATCAGCTCCTGCTGAAACAATTACTGATCAATATTCTCTCAAGTATAACATCATCTTGGAGATTTATTTTCTTTATCCGCCACCTTAACCTAAGACCTGCTGAATTTCAATTAAAGTAAATAGATCATCTTTACTTTTTGACCTTTTAAAAAGATATTCTCTAAGCACATTTTATCTCTATCAAATTTGATGTTTTAAAGAGATTTGGACGGCTTGGTTTGTATACTGACCTTATACAAGCCCTAGGATCGCTATGATGTTCCTCACAAACACAAGCTGACACTTTACATGGAAACTCCTGGAAGATTAACCATTCTTACTGTCAGCAAATATGCCTCAGCAGACTCCTCAACAAATTTACATCTTCAAGATAAATGGGATAAAAACTCTAAGTTACAACAACCCACTAAAGAAGACTAGAGACAACCCAGTGCCAGTCTAAGGTCTACACATGAGCAAAAACCTCCTCCACTTTCCTGCTGGATCATGTGGGTAAGAAATTCACTGTGAAATAACTGAACACTTTAAGAACATGGCCAACTCAGCAGCCATAGCTGTTTCAGGGTATAAAGGATGCCCTTTTGGCTAGGTCTGCTGGATGCCACCATTCAGAGCTTACATGGAGGACACTGAGTATGTCCTCACCAGAGCCCAGACACAGCTGGGCACTACCAACACAGGAAGATATCTACGAGAGCAGAAAAATAAATTGTCCTAAATTGTGCAGGTGGCCCTAGGGTGCAGAGATTTTAGAATCATGTTCTCATGAAATCTGCAGAGGTTAAAATATGAGGTTTGCATCTTGCTATGACAGACGTATCTTCCAAACTACCTTGGAGAGGACTGTTCTAAAGTACTCCTCTGTTGGTATCACCAGTTTTCACTTTTATAGAGATTTAAAGTACCTCCTGGCCCTGCACAGGACCATCCCCAAGAGTCACACCATGTGCCTGAGAGCACTGATCAAAAACTTCTTGAACTCTGTCAGGCTTGGTACTGTAATCACTTCCCTGGGGAGCGTGTTCCAGTGTCCAACCACCCTCTGTGTGAAAAACCTTTTCCTAATATTTAACCTAAACCTCCTGTGACACAACTTCAGGACATTCCCTCTGGTCCTGTTACTGGTCACCACAGAAGAGATCAGTTCCTGCCCCTTCACTTCCCCCGGTGAGGAAGCTGTAGACTGCAATGAGGTCTCCCCTCAGTCTCCTTCAGGCTGAACTATCTGGCAATGCTTTGCCTGATGTCCTCCAGGACACGGTTGGCCCTCCTGGCTGCCAGGGCACTGCTGACTCATATTTAACTTGCCATCTACCAGGGCCCTCAGGTCCCTTTCCGCGGGGCTGCTCTCCAGCATCTCCTTTCCCAGCTTGTACAAACATCCAAGGTTGCCCCATCCCAGGTGCAGAATCCAGCACTTGCCCTTGTTGAACTTCATATGGTTGGTGACTGCCCAGTCCTCTAATTTGCCAAAGTCTCTCTGAAGGGCCTCCCTGCCTTCAAGGGAGTCAGTAGCTCCTCCCAATTTAGTATTGTCATACTGTGCTCAACATCACAGCAGCTGGAACCTTTAGTCAGAGACCTCAAACTGAACGGTAGCAGGGAACTTACTGTATGTTTTCTAATTCATATATAAACATACTAGTAGTTTGTCAAAAGTGAGTCATTTTTAAATGATATAAGCATAAAATGAAATGTCAAATATTAACGGGTAATCCATTCATCACTGTAGCTTTGTATCTTAAATTAGTAAATAATCTATCTGGAATAGGTGCTGTAGTTTTAGGATGAATACTTTTCACCTTCCAAAAAAAGTCAAGGCTTGTCCTCACACAGAAATCTAATTAGTAACCCCAAGTACTGCAGAATTTCTAATTTACCCGAATTTTCAAAAGTAAACAAAATAACAGTAACAAAAGACAAATTTATCGTGAACATAGAGGCATGGGTTAACATTCCCTAGGTCAGTATGGGCTGCCCAACATGCAGGTCTGAGCTGAAAGAAGCAAGTGCTTACAGATTTACACATGCAGCTCATTACAATAGTTAAAATGCCAAGAGGTGGTTCTTGAGAATATGTTCTTGGGCTTGCCATGGCCAATAAACCTTGTTGTTCACTGCAAATGATTTTCTCCAGCTGAGTTTACATTAGCTCTTAACAGCATTATGATGGCACTGTGCCACTTCTATATTCTCCTTTGTTCCAATTCGGTCAAGTTCTCAGCAGGACTGACAGCAGCCAAAGCACTGCTACACCATCCGAGTAGCTTTGGAAAAATCTGCTGGGCCCCCTTTTTTTAAATCCGATGGACTTAGAGAAGGACTGAGGAATTTACATAAAATGTTTACAAGTTGGAAGAACCTCCTGAATATCAAGCTTCCTTGTGGCTTCTCTAGGCTGATGGGGACCTGAACACATGGCCTTCTACTGAACACATTCAGCATGCTCTGAAAGACTCGGATGTTGTGCATTTGGACAGTGCCCTTCTTACCTGTTATAAAGGCCAACTAATAAGCGCTGGAAGTCCAAAACCTCCTTGCAGGCACTGAACTCCAAACAAGCATCTGAATAGTTCCCGATCCATCACTGTTTCATTCATGATTTTATACCTAAGTTAATTAACTGAAACCAAAAGAGCTCCAGCATCCCCCTCGGTGTAATGCAGAGGAGGGTTACACTCATAACTTCTATTATCATCACTGGTAGTTATGTACATGTGCTGGGCAGAGAGGAGCAGTTGTCCTCTAATAAGGCACTACTCATGACAAATATTATATTGATGTGGGACCCACATAATTGTCTTTATAAGCACATCACAAAGCAAGAATGATTGCAAATGCCAGGAACCAGGAAAAAAAACCCCAGCATTCTCCCCTCCTTTTTTTTTTTAATTTCAGTTTGCAAAGAACTGCACATTTCTGCAGCAAATAGAGCTTACTAAACCAGCTGCCTTTTGTTATTGTCCTTATGCCGATCTGTGATATTATACAACAGATACCACTTTATCAGTGTCCATAAATAACTTTTATTATGCATCTGAAAAAGCACAGTTTAGTACAATGCAGAACAGACCTTTCTTCCAGTTGTTGAGGCTAATAACTTCTCTTCTGTACCTGCCATTATGACCCTATCTCTGGGTGATGGCTTTCATTTACAAAAAAAAGAAAGAAAAAACCAAAAAGAGACTGTACCAGACAGTAGCCCCTCTAAATAGTCTGAGAGGTTGCCAAGACCAGAAATAGGCATTATTAGGGACATTGCTGAATACTACATCCAGCTCCAGTTTGTTGTGTTTTTTCCTCTGCAAGTACCAAATTTACTGCCAGCTCCACACTCAGGAAAGCCAGTCTGCTAAAATCCAAGACAATGAACTCTGTTTTCAGGATACACTGAAGCCCATATCTTATGGTAACACTACCAGTGCCATCATCTGGCTTGTTACCAAGTTGCTGTCACTGGCTGTGAGTGCTGCAAAGTGTCAAAGAAAACAAAAGCTAACTGGCCTCAAGGGCATGGGATGGGTATGGACAAGAACTTGAAAATAAATTTAAAAAAAAAAAAAAAAAAGGGAAAATCGACTTTATATCTAATAGCAAAAATAGCATCTAAATTCTATTTTTTTTTTTTACAAGCCTCTTACTGTTTTGCATTCCTTTAGTGCTAATGTTTTCATCTGTTTTACTGCTATTTGTTCTGCCAATTTGAACAATGATGTAATGACATATGATGGTTGATATTCATGTGGTACTCACAGCACCTTTGTCACTGGTGGTTCAAGAGCACAATTAACAGTATCTTGAGTTTAATGTATTTGTGGCTTTGTGAAGGTAGCAACTACACACGAGTTTTTTTCTCCTTTTGTTTCTGTGCTCTGTAATAGAACACCCTGCCACCACAAAGACTGTGACCAGAGTATAATGAAAAATGCTAAGCCATTGTTGGTCATGGCAAAAATTTGCAAACTTTACATTTTGTTTAATTATTGAAGAACAGCGTTTCAAAAAGACATGCATTGTTCTAAAGAGACATATTAGCATCTATCTTCCTCTTCTCACAAAAGCTTTTCATCTTCAAATGAGAAGAATTTACTTGTTGAGGGCCAATTAGTAGTCTGTCTACGAAAAAGTTTAAAGGAATTTTTAATTAGTAAATTGACCCATACTATGAGTCATCTGGAAAGGAATGACATCATTTCCTAAGACAGTTAAGCTTTCTTACACAAATATTAGCAAGTACCTTAGACTGAAGATCCTTTATCTTTTTATACTATCTTGTTCTTGTACACCAATTTAATTCACTACTGTAGCATCACTCAGAGGGACAGTAAATGCTATTCAAGGTGAACAGGTGCAGGCCTCTGACCCTTGTTCTAGACCTCTAGCATGACTTCCATTCACCCTGGAGAAATGTTATGTATCAGTCAATTATGTTCTGCCTGAATTCTAAAAAAAAGAGTTTGACAGTCTATCTTCTCCTCTTTAGTACAAAGATATCATCAAAAATAAGCAGGCTTAACTATATAATGAGGTAAATAAAGGTGCATGCAGAATAGAGGCTGGAGTTGCATTCTCAACTCAGAGATCCCTATATCATCAAAAGAAAGAGGCATCCACTTCCAGAAGGTGGTTCAGAGACTATTAATTGCATGCTTACATGAGATAGCATGAATCTCTCTCTCACCATCTGTAAATGGTCCTGCATTCTTGCCTTCTGAAAGGTGATGTGACATCTAAACATGACAGCTATCATCATTTCAACATGCCTCTTAGAAATAATAGAATTAACCTCATATGCTGCTTTCTGTACAAAACTCTGCTAATGAGAATTCCTTCGTAAGAAAAGCAGGGTGAGGAGGAAACCAGAACTCAATCTGTTATGGTATGAATATATAGAATACGACAGACTTTTCCTATTCCCATTCACATAACTGGTAACTTGCCAGTTACATGTAACTGGTGACTTGTCACTAGAGATGCTGTCTAACGTCCCAACTGCGAAAAAACAGGAAAAACACCTTTCCACCCCCTACTGCCCAAAACTCCAATATTAGAAAGCTATTACTTTGAACAGCACAGGAAAATCTGAGATTCATTTATGTCATGTAAGTGGTATTTTTATTGTTTTTAGCAATCAGTATAATAATCAGCATTTCCTATATATATCACATCATCACGTAGGCCACAGAGCAGCAAGTTTGTCTATAAAAGGTAAATCTGAGCCTCAAATGCAAGATATTTTTAAGGTATCCAGATACATGTAAACACTTAAGTCGGAATCAACAGATACCTAAACTGATAAACATTTCTCATAAGTTATGTATGAATTAAAATCAAGTTTTTATTAAAAATGCATAAGTATTATCTGTGATGAATAGAACCATTAGCTATGCATGTTTACTTTTTAGTGAACAGAGAAATCAGTAATTTTTCTTCTAAATGTCATCTCTATCAAAGGGTTATAGAGTGACAAAATGCTTAAACAATTCTCAGATGCCATCCAGCTGGTACATGTACAACTGGAGAGAGGGTATAAAATGTTTATTTGCCACAGGGGGAAGAAAATGTAATTTCAACTACTGTGTCCAATCTACTTTATAAGTCAGGTAGCACCCAACAGTCCCTCACTTTCAGTCACCATGATAAAAAAATAAACGAGAATTAACCTGAATGATAAATTCTATGACTCTTTAAAGTTATTGTGTTTTTAGCACAATTTTTATGATCACATTTTATTTACAGTGTTCCCTGTCTTCCTCTCTCCTGTTAGAAGCTACAGAAATCATCCAAACCCCAAAGTGAGAATAAATTGGTTTCATCCATGTGATTTTAGCATCATATTTTTATGGGATCTTAAGGGAGCATGCACAAAAGCTGACATTGTTCTGGTGAAAGCAGGCTGCTTAGTTTCCCTTGACAGCCAACGAAGACACAAATACTTTCCCAAAACAGCATTTCTCAAAATGTAGACAGCACTCGTCCTTAAAATAAAGAAGTCCTCAGTAAAACAACTAGTGAAAATGCAAGAGGGAGGAAAATACAAATAATAATCACTGTGGGTGGCAAGACATCTTATAATAGGGGTCTGTGATTTTTCTTCTCTCTCCTACTCCCAGAAAGCCTACTTTAGCTGAAAGAGCACTTAGGACACAACTCTAATGGTCAGTTAAGGACAAGAAACAACATTAGGCACTCTGACCTATATTCTTAAGGAGTCCCTCTTCTGACCACTTAGAAGGCTAGAGAGATTATTCTGATTTAGTCAGATCACCAATATCCTCTTCCCCATCCAAATCTGAAAACACCCACTACGATTATTGTCTACAAAATGTCACTTAAATTCAGAATATTAAGTAAATTCTGTAGAAATTCAAGATTTCTGACATACCTTTTGTAAAACACCATTGGGAACAGCTGTGTCTTTCGGCATTTTACATCCAGATTAATCTCTTGAGCTCCGTGGAACCACAGGACCAAGAAGGTAGTTTGGAGTGTATTGCGGTACACAAATCAGTTCACTGACATCAGCCTCCAGAGGAAAAACACTGGCTGAATCTCTACAGTCCCTAAGCCCAGGGAAGTTTCTAAAAACTTCATACTAACTGAAACTGGATGTTGACATCTGTGTTATCAAATGCATCATAACATTGAGAAGATCCCATATGGATTTTGATTCTTTCCTAGAACAACTCACCAAGTACTTGTTTACAAATCTTATCTGCTGTACTTTGCACTGTGTACATTCTCACAGCTCAGTCTAGGACAGAAAAGACACCATCATCAAAATATTATGATTCTATTTTGAACCATAGAACCTGTTCCTTTCTGTTGACTAAAGAATGAGAGATTTACCTCCACTGACTACAGACTGACTACAGAGAGCTTTTAGTGTATTTTTAAAACACTTACTTAGTGCTTTTTGTAAAGCAACAGGAAAAAGAAAAAAAAAAAAAAACAACAAACCAAAAACATAACACCCTGAATTCATCATTCAAGGTGCTAGCTCAAATCTCTGTCAATATGAAATTAATTCTTACTGTCAAAGATTCTACTCATGGCTATACAAGAGTAACTCCACTAGATGCTCTAGGTGTTTATATTCAGGTAGTTTATTCAACTTCTCTCAATCTGTTTCAACCTTTCATTCCTAACAAACACCACAGTATCTGAATGTTGAGTTGGCTCACTGAACTCTAAAGGAGTTCAGCTTCCAAAAGCAGTGAATTAAATCAGTTATTCAAATAGTCAGAAATCTTTTACGCTGTAACTTACAACAAAATACTCTGTTTTGCTTCAAGTGTGTGATGGTTACTCACGATTATTATGCATTCACATTTCGATGAAAAATAAAACTGTACCATTCACAGTGAATGTCAAGCACTAAAATGATATGATGGACCGTTACCTTTGACATCCATTTCAAGTTATAAGGGGGGAAAGAAAAAAAAAAAAAAAAAGAAAAAAAAAAAAAA
>VXAY01002812.1:1056009-1201140 GCA_013399855.1 Oxyruncus cristatus | reverse complement strand
GGCAGGGCAGGGCAGGGCAGGGGAGCGCGGCGCGGACGCGGAGCGGGGCCGGCACGGCCGCAGCCCCGCGGTGGGACGCGCTGCTGCCGCCTGGCGGGCTGCGGCTGTCGGTGCAGGGGGAAGCAGCCCCGGACGGCTTTTCCTCCGCGCCTGCTGCTGCTGCCGCCGGCACCGGGGAGAGCTCCCCGGGACCGCCGGCGACACGCCGGCCCCCACTTGCGCTCTGCACCCGCGTCCCTCGCACCCTGAGCAGAGGTCACAGGCGGAGACCGATCAGAGGAACCTGACCTGGAGGACTGGGAGGGCTGCGGGGCAGAGGCCAGGACTTGCAGGGTGAGGACAGGAAAAGAAGGACAAGACTAGTGGCGTTTAGAAAAAATATCAGTTGGTTTCAGAGAACTGGTTCTGCCCACCATCATGATGAGGAACGTTTGGACTTAGTGACTTGATCCAGCGTTACTCTGCTATTGAAAGCATCCAGAATACATCAAGTTGGTAGGAAATTATATGCCAAGATATGGTGTGTCAGTTAGCCTCCAAAGGTTATTGCTGTGTCATCAGCAACCACCTTGACATTGCATTTGGACTTGGTCACTCTTTTACTGAGCTGCCCACTAACAAAGGTAGTTTCATCAGTGACGTAACAGTTATGAACTGGAGGAATGTCACTGGGTTTTCTGAGCACGTGTGGATGTTTGTTTGCAGCACAAATATTCTGTGAAACTGGAAGCTTAGAACTCCATGTAGTTTGTCTCTCACTTGCTAAGTGAGTTTCTCAAAATAGTTGGCAAGCTGTCAAACGATCAGTTATGACTCCTAAAATTCTTATAAGGTAATGAGCACTCCACAGGGGAGCAAAACACACACAAAGGTGACAGTATTTTTCCTCAGCTCCATAATGACATCCTTCTGATTGTCAACCTCTGTGTTATTAGAAACAGCATTGACCCGGCAGATCACTGGTCACAAGGAGTACCAAATACAGTGAACATATTCACTTTAGGATCTATGGAGGCAACTGCTAGGGAGAGCTGTATCTGAAAACAAATAAAGCTGTGGAGCTGCTGAGGCTCAGAGTGGAGACATCCAGCAACTGGCAGTACCTCTGGACTCAAAGTGTTTCTTGACTTCTTCAGTATCCCTTTCATGCATTTATAGGATCACAGAATGGGTAAAGTTGGAAGGGACTACAGTGTGTCATCTGGTCCAACCTCACTGCTCAGGCAGGGCCATCCCAAAATACATGGCGCAGAATTGCATCCAGATGGTTCTGGAATATCTCCAGTGAGGGAGACTCCATAACCTCTCTGGGCAGTCTGTTCCAGTGTGCAGTCACCTGCACACTAAAGTTCTTCCTCATGTTCAGGTGGAACTTTCTGTGCATCAGTTTCTGCCCATTGCCTCTTATTGCTTGGCACCACCAAGAAGAGCCTGGCTCTATCCTCTTGACACCCTGCCTTCCCATGCTTGTATACATTGATGAAGTCCCCTCGCAGTCACCCTCTTTCGAGACTGAACAGGCTGAACTCCCTCAGCCTTTCCTCATAAGAGAGATACTCCAGTCCCTTAATCATCTTTGTAGCCCTCCACTGGACCCACTCAAGGAACTCCATGTCTCTCTTGTACTGAAGAGTCCAGGACTGGACACAGTACTTCAGATGTGGCCTCACTAGGGCAGAACAGAAGAGCAGGATCATCTCTCTTGACCTGCTGGCAATGCTCTTCTAAATGCAACCCATGATGCCATTGGCCTTCTTGGCCACAAGGACACACTGGTGGCTCATGGACAGCTTGTTGTTCACCAGGGCTCCCAGGTCCTTCTCAACAGGGCTGTTTTCCAGCAGGTCAGCCCCCAGCCTGTACTGGTACATTTTACAGAGGTGACATCGATGTATTAACTGGTATTATGGTTGCTTGAACTTCAGATTTGGACTATATAAGATGGAGCAGGAGACTTTGCAGTTGCTGTGTAATTACTTCTGTCTCATCCCAGGCATGTTAGCCTTTGTGTACTGATCTCTTCCAGTATAGTGAAACCTGAGGAGTCAGAGTGGTAAAAAAAAAATTACAGCAATTGTCTCCTGTTAAAACTGGTAGTAGCAAGATCAGTGTATCTCATTATCTGAGACTGGGAGCTGGGAAGCTAACAGAAGGGGCAACTTGTCCTGAGAAGAAGCTAACACTAGTTCCCTCAGTATGCATACATCTTATTGTTTACTACTGTGGGAGATTTCAAAAGGAAAATGTGAGCAATAATGACAGTCTGAAAGGATGATCTCCATGGACTCCTACAGCTCCCCAAAGCTCCCCAATCCTATTCTTTTCTCAGCACTTTCCCCTATAGCTTTGGATTGTAGTAAGAATCTCTACTTCTTTGCCTTCTCCTGAGTACCTTCAAAGTAATCGTGTCTCTTTCTGTCACTGTTATCCGGTTTCCCCTGGTCAGTGGCTTATCTGTCCACACAAACTGCCTTTCTTCATGTCACTTTTGCCTGTTTAACCTCTTCTTCTTTTGGGCTTCTTTGAGTTGTCTGTGTCCCATCTTTTTTCAGCAGCAGTTGGGTAACCTTTTTTGCTCTGTCCTACAATATCAAATGTACAGATTTGGGCTGCATTTTGCTCTGTCTTTGCTGTTGGCCACAGCTTGTTGGAAACATCACTCAAGAGCAGAATGAGGCCTCAGCAGAGGCAGATGAAGTCAAAGAAATCAGTTGTGTGAATTGCTCTGTTCCCTGGCCTTTGTCTGAGCTCTGGTGCTGCCTCTGTTGCTGTTTCCCTCTGCTACTGTTCTAGTCTTTCTACCTTTCCGAGCATGAACCTTCCCAAAAGCTGAGATTTAAAGAGCAAGCTCTGTTGATCTTTTTGACAATAGTCACACTTAAGTTCTCTGTGAGATTCTCCAGCCATAACCCTCCACTGAGGTGTCAAAGAGGATTCCTCCTCCCTGTAGCCAGCACTCACCACTGTTAGGTTGCTAGGCTTGTTGTGGGCTTGCCTTTGCTTGCTTTGTGCAATTAGGAAAGCTACAAATTATATATTGGGAGAGAAAAAATGTTATGACTATGTAGACTAGGTGAGGAAAGATGAGTAAAGCTCTGAATCTTTATTAGACTGCTCCCAGGGCAGTGACCCACAGGATTCAGCTCTCATTGGGTCAAATGCTCAGGGCCTTTTGCAGTCCAGTCTAAAAGCCAGTTCTTTGGGCCCCACAGCCTCAACATGCAGTGAAATCAGCTGTGTATGTACAGTAATACTGGTTTTTTAGGTTTCCAGTTTGACTTAACGAAAGGTCTGTTATGCGTGCTCAGTGAGTAATTTCCAAACATTCATAATTTTGTCAAAACAAAACCAATTTTCTTCGAAGGCAGGCTGTACAGTGCTCCTCACTGAAGGTTATTCCATGCAAAACATTACCTGGTAGATTACAGTGGTTTCACCAATTGGATTGAAATCATAAAGAGTCCAAAAGTAAAAAAGAGGAAAAAAAAAAAAAGATAAAAATAGGTTTACCTGTTTCCCTTCACTCTTATTATAATCAAGTGTAATTTTATTCCTACTTTTATAACTCATTTCTGTGAGGAGATCAGCTCCAAAATCTGTGACGCTCACTAATGGCTGGAAACAGGAGGCTACAGTTCCAGTTATAAGAGCTCATTGCTGGTGCCTGCACACCCATGGTGTCTGCTTTTTGAAGGCGAGAGGGGAACACACCTTTCAATGGCATAATAGTAAAGTCTATGTCCTCCAGAGTTCCTTCCCTGTGATTTGACAGGACTTACTAACTGGTTGTGAGCCTGACCCTAGCCTGTTACTTCTCTGAGCCTGTGGGAACACCTGGGGAGAAGGGAAGCCCAAGGAGGGCTGCAGCTGCCAGCCTGCTGCATCAAACCTGCAGCCACAGGGGAGAACAAGGACTTGCAAGAACAAGCCGCAGGCCAAACAGACTGGCAGGAAGGGCCACAAGCAGCTTATGAACCGTAGCTTGTATATCCCTTTCCTTTAATAAAACTTTTATGTGAAATCCGTTAAAGCCAGCACAGCGTGGGTTCAGTGGTGCATCATCCCAAGCATTCCAGCCATGTAGGAGCTTGCCACCGCCAGCACCGTCTACCCAGGCCGTCCCAGGTGTTGGTAAATCAACACGGGCTCCTGCCTACTGTATCTGTTCTCATATCAAACCAGTCTGAAAATGCTTTGTAACTGATAATGTTGTCATCAATAGTAAAGGGAAAATATTGTTTTAATTTAAGCAACACCTTGTTAACAGAGCAGACCTTTCTGTGTGACATACATATACATTATCTGGGGAAAAATCAATTAAGGGGGGAAATAAGTGATTAAAACATAATAGGAAATTATGGCAGGCTTAAGCACACTGCAATAAAAATTCTATTCAAACCTTTAAGACTGTAGCAGTATTAAATGATCTTTTTGAACGTCATCCCTACCATGAAGATTGAGTGTCAGGTACTCTTTTTTACCTCCTGCAGGATTTCAAGACTTGATTGCCCAAATGACAGTTTACTTATTTTACTGTCACATACTTTTGTGAAATGCCATAACAAGTTGATTACAGGTTTCACATTTTGCATAGTGACAAAATTATCTGTCATATAATAGTCTGATGCCTGAAAACCACTTAACTAAGAAGCAGTTTCTACTGAAAATAATGTTATTTGAAACATTAAGATGGGTTTAAATGTATATACTTTCTAAGTAAGTCATTGTTTCAACGGAATGAGAAGAGCGATATTATGACTTTCAGAGATGAATTTAAGACTGGTAAAAGTCACCAGACAACAACTAGCCAGAGGGTGAGGCAAGTTAGGAGGGGCATCGTTTCATGAATGAAATGAAAGACAGAAATGGGAAGCCTAGTGATATACATCCTGGCTGCTGCAGAGATGAAAAAGGTTTGGCTCCTATTTGCAAAACCTCCCAACCTACCAACCAGTGCTGGAGGTCTTAGGCCGTGTCACGCACTCTGCCTAATGGAGATAAAAACACGCTCCCTTTCTCCTCTGCACAGAAATATTGGGTTACTGGAAATGGTGTGAAGAGAAGAATAAGATTTACTTCTTTACTCAATAAATATCCATACCTTAGATGAGATGTAAGTAATAACAGTAATAAGGATAATCCATTCATTTAATGTATTCAGGGTTTTGACAGATTCTGACTAGACTTTGGAAATAATGTGATAAATCATTTCTACTCAGCAATGCTAACCATTAAGGGAATTTTCTGGGCATTTTATTACTGCTAATGAGTGGATGAAGTAACAGTAATAGCAATCTCACTTCTTGTGTGCTGGCAAAGGACAAGCCAGTTTGCAAAATGTGATGGGGAAGCTCATCAAGCTTGAAGAAGATTGAAGAAGAGAATGATGTGTCCATGCCACTCTGTCATACACTGGCTTTGTAGACAATACAGCCATCACATACTTGCCATTATGAATGCTAGTAGAAAATTATAGTGAATTGTCCTGAGGGGTGCTGCAACCAGGTTCTCAGCTGACCTCCTGCAGTGGGCTGCAGCACACAACTCCCAGGAGGTATGAGCAGAGTTCAGCACAGTAGTGCCCAAGGGTGTCTGAGCTTTCTGGGCCACCAACCGCAGCACACCACAAGTGACAAAAAGCCTGCTCTGGGGCCACAGATAAACAGCAGCCAAATGCCGTCACTGCATGCTTGCTGCTGAGCTTGTTCTCCACCCAGACTGGAGAGACAGCAAAGATGCAACAGCTCTGGCAATTCTCAGGCAGCTCCACCTTCTGCAGGAGAATAGGAAAAAGGAGGAATCAGAGTCATCCTTGTCATGTCACCTGTAATTTTCTCTGCTTTTCTTAGCCTTTCTGAGAGAAAAAAGTGAGTCTAATAATGCTATCACTCTTTTTAGTCGATGTTTTCTCACTTGTGGATGTTGAAGCATTTTATAGGAAAATTAATATTATTTATCTTACATTTCTGTAGATCTGAGTATAGAGATTTGAGACACTTCATATGTTAGGTACTTTATGTTGAAGCATTTTATAGGAAAATTAATATTATTTATCTTACATTTCTGTAGATCTGAGTATAGAGATTTGAGACACTTCATATGTTAGGTACTTTGGACATTCACACAGTAGATTTTTCTTACCTGTCTCCTATAAACTTGTGTAACCTTTAGCGAGTTGATTAAACATTCTGCTTCTTATATACCTCATCTGGAAAACAAATGTGTTCTCATTTTGCCTAGGGCAAGGTAACACAAGGGAGAAATCATTTTCATAGCACTGGAATTTCTTTTCACTTCTAAAACTGGCCAATGTGGAGGTCAAATTATTCTTTGTGACCATTGTTTTTTCCATTTACTTTTCTGTCATGGAATTATGGGTGCATTTTCATCAACTCATATATTTTTAAGCATTCTGGTATTAATATGCTTGGAAGTTGCCTTTTCCATAAGCTACTGTCAAGTCTAATGTCCATTTATTAAGTTTGTATTTAATATAATCTATTTAACAAAATATTTTACCAGATTTTCATTCTGAAATAAACAGGCTCTGTTTTCAGGAAATATTTTGATTGCCAGTGAAACTGAAATCCTGACGTTTAACAAACACAAGGATGCTTTCTTCTGTGGTGAAGCTGTGACAGAAGTGTAATTATGGTCTTAGAAATGGAGGGAGGGGAAAACAAAGTCCCGTGGGAAGAGGGGTGAAAAAAAGGCTCATTTTTACAGAGAAAACTTGATGGGCAAATAGATCAAAATATAATGAACTCCCGTACTGCCACTGTGGAAAGATCTGGTTAGCTTCTGAGCAGTTGGATGAGCTATAGTAGCACTCAGCCACAGCTGAACCTTGATATTCTTTGTAAACGGAGACCCGTCAAAAGAGGGCACTGTGTTCATGTGCAGACACGGCACCCGGCATCGGCCGGTCCTGCGGATGCCCGTGGGTGCAGATTTCCAAGGCAGCAGCGCGCCCGCCTGCCCTGCCCGCCACCCCGCCGACACCGCCCGCTCCCGGCTGCTCCCGCTGTCCCCGGCAGCCGTGGGACGGAGGAACCCGGTGCAGAGATACCAAGCTACAGAAGGCGGCTGTGCCTAACGCGATCTCACTTGTTCACGCAGCGGATTAATGGACTCCATGAAGAGTGAACTGTAAGAACGAAAAGATGTACAGTAGATCTGATGATCCCTTCTGGACTCTGATCTTGGAAAACCCCACTGTTTTCCTGAGAGCATGTGCAGTCTTGTAACTCACACAGCAGATTAGAGAGAAGAATAACCCTAATTATATTTGTTTATAACATTTAGATGGCTTTCTAGGTGAAATGGAGTCCCTTTGTCTACCCAGATTGGCCTCTTGCAAGAGGTCATGTCTTCCTTAGGTTGGCTTCTGATTGAACTAAATTCAGGAAATTCTGTACCAGACATTTTTTAGAATTTTCTAAAAACAAGGAATGCACAAAGCATTCTGAAATAAATCCTAGGAGTTTAGTAGAAGAAATTGTATAAAAAATAGCATTTTAATTCTTGTTTAAAGCTTATTTTTAAAGAACTGCTGCTTGCTCAGCTTCAGAAACACTGAAAAGTTCCTTTCAGAAATCAAAAAGGTTAAGTTTTCTCCTCTCTATAAGCTTTTCTTGACTGTTGCCATTTCAATATACAGTCTTCCTTCTGATAAGCTAAAGACCTTGGTCCCCCTATGTCTTCTACTGCAAGGCAGATTTTTCAGTCCTTCAATCATTTCAAAAAATTTTTTTAAATACTCCCTAGCTGTTCAATGTTTTCCAGAATTGTGGGCTGTGGAAGTGAATACAGTATATTATTAAAGAATGTGGCATTTTCAAATTCAAAAAGTCTCATAGCAGTTTTACTTTCACCATCCTGATGAAATATCCTGTCCACCTTGTGCAAATCCCATGACCTCTGGGGTACTTCTCTGGTTCTGTTTCCTGAGACAGGCTTCTCCATGGATTCCCTCTGAATTGCCTTACCTTTTCCTGGCTATGGGACTTTGCGTTTTGCCCTGCTCGGACAAATGTTTCTTTATGTTCAGCCTGCCAAGTTACTGAAGTTGCACAGAATGAGCCAGTCCTCTTCACAACATACCACTGAAGTTATTTCTCATCTTCAAACTATATTCATAGCAATTTCTTTTTTTTTTTTCCTTTTCTGTAGAAATAATTGAAAAGGGAGATAGTAAAAAGGTGCTATTGACATATTCAGAGGTTGTTTTCCATTTTAAGTTAAAATTTAAGATTTATCAATTAGCTGCCTTTTTGACTAACTTAATATGCTGTATGTTGTCTTTCATCATTCTAGTTTTCCTAATTGAATGGTCATCAAAATGAGCTCGCAAACCAACATGGTTACAGCATCATCCAAACTTGTAATCTCATTAATAAAAGCATCAAGTTAGCTTGATAAGACGTGTTTTCCATAACTCGTGTTGGGCCATAAACTCATGATCAATTCCTGTTGATCAGCATTAATTATCCTCCTTTATTTCTTTATTAATTGAGTCTTATATCAGCTGTTTCATCATTTTGCTTCAAATCAATGTTAGACTGACAGGTATATAATTGTTCAGGTCATCTCATTTACCTCGCACATTAGCTTTCCTCCTTTTCTCTGGAGCTTTTCTAGTGCTCCAGTTCTTATTGAGAATCAACATTAATGGTCCAGAGAATTTCCTTGTCAGACTTTCTGAATCTTCTCAATGAAAACTACCTGGACCTTTTTATTTGAAAACGTGTGATGTTAGTAACTGCCTTTTAATTCTCTGGAGTGACCACTGGAATAGAAAGTACTTCAGCATTACCTTGTGATAAAATTTCCCTTTTCTCCCCTCCTAAACACAGAATGTAGCTATGCACTGAGCACACCTGGCTTGCCTGCATTCTTTTTTCTGTATTTCCCATCTGCTAGTGCAAAGCCAATATTTTTCTTCTCTTTTATTGGGTTTTCATGTCCTTTTAAAAAGCCCAAATAGTCTCTCTTCCTATTGACCTTAGCAACCATGGCAGGTCTTATTGCCTTTTCAATTTTGTAATTGATTAATCTTGATTTACTTGGATGGTGAGGTCCATTATAAAATGATTGTGTATTCTTTTACTTTTGTTTCCTTCATCTAATTTCTTCAGTTCCTACTTCAGTGTATGCTCATTATGTTGTGATACAATTTTCCCCCCTTCCGTTTAATTTGGTTCTTAGTTGCTATCAATTCACTGAAATCAATCCACTTAAAGCAATAGAGGATCAGGGCTGACTGAGCTTTGTTTTCTGAGCAGACAGCAAATCTAGGAATTTGTATGAATATAACCATGATTTTTACCTAGTAATATGTTAGAAATTTTCACCTATACTTTTTGAAATTCTAGAAAAAATTTAACATTGGCTTCAGAATTTCTTCAGCATATGTCACTAGGGCTGAAGTCCCTCTCATTACAGACCCACTTACGCCTCCTGCATTATAGAGAGGTACTCACCTGAACCCACGGCTTCCTGCTGCAATATGGTAACTTACAGACAATCCCAGCTGGTACTTCCTTCTTTGCCAGTTAAAGATTCACCCATAAACTTTCAATATTGATCACTTCTACACTGTCAGCACTTGGAAAGAGATAGTGCCATTTTTGACATGAAGTGTCTTTTTGCACTCTTTCTCCCCCCTCCATCTTTCTTAAATAGATTACAAGCAGTGATTTTAGTATGTCAGTCACGTAGATCACCCAATCTAGTCTCAGTAATGCCAGTGAGAATTCATGCCCATAAATGAGCCATTTCAATTCTTGTTTACTAACAAGGCTCCTAGCCTTGGAATATAGGCAATTGAAGATTTTATTTCTTCTTCATATCCTTGGATTTTTGATTAATTTTGTTCTAAGTGTCTTGATTTTTTTCCAAACCTGCCTGTTCCATTCCCCTCATCCCTCCATCATCCCCTTTTGTTATTTGTTTATTATCCTTGGGCAGCATTTGCAAAAGGACTCCTGTACCTTACCGCCTGGTAAAATGTGCAGTGGAAGTTAGATGTTCCCAGTGAGATGCATGTCCAGAGGCAGAAAGCGGATTCCCAATGGCAAGAGCAGAGTGCTGCCGAAGATAGGCAGCACGAATTTCTCTAGAATCAGGCATCTTCTTTGGCCATTATTCACATTCATTCGTACCTCTTAGGATATAATTTCCCATTATGTTTCTACTGCTAGCAAGCCCAGTTGAAGAAGTTCCTACTTTCCCCTCCCACTGAGGCATTCTCCATGATGGACCACCTTTCCAGAGATGCTGTAAAATTCTGCATGGAATCTGACTCTAAATCAAAACTGTGAAGAGATTCATTTTTCCAAAAGTCCTCCTCTGCACAGACTGGGAGGGTGGGGAAGTCTGCAGGACAGCTGGACAGCAAGCTCCTAGTTGGGAGTGGGGCCCCAGGTAGTCAGTCCTTGCCCCAGCCCTGCTGTTGCAGGGTTGGCTGCCAAAGGTCCGTAGTCAGAGATGCAGGGGCAGGTGTTGTGCGTTTACTTCTGCACAGTGAACACAGGGCCCTTCTGTGCTTAGGGAAAGTCATGCTCGGGGTTGCCATCTGAATTTGCAGGTCCTTCTGGCTCTTAGGCAGAAATTCTCAGCCCTATTGATGGGGAAGACATAGGCGAAGAGGTCTTCGTGGTGATGGTCCTCTCCTGTGCCTGAAAAGCTGGTACAAACAGGACAGGAATAGCATCCAGCTTTGTGACTAACTCTGAAATTAACTTTGTAATTCACAAAGACTAGAGAAAGGGCTTTAATGGATCAAATTCTGCTGACTGGCTTAAAAAGTTTATCAAATAGCAGTGTCACATTTTGTGTCTCAACATTCAGATAAAAGCAAACTGGTTTCTTTCGCTTGAGGAAGATCCTTTCCATTTATCTTTCATGAATGGTGATTTTCTTCAACTACATAGCTGACACAGAGATTTGAGATAGATTTAATATGTCGAGGTGATAGCCGTAAGATGTATTATGCTGGAAGAAGATACACATTAAAAATTATTAACCCTTTAGACTACTAAATGTATATTAGTTTAGTTGTAATAATAACCCCCAAACAGTTTTGCTTTGGTTTTCGTTTTATTTTGTGGGGTTTTTTTTCAGATTTGTTTTCTTTTTCTATAACAGTGAAATAAAGGTAGTTTAGGTCAAACAACTCCTTGAGACAGGAATTAGAATATTTTGGTGGAAGAAGCTGTAACAAACCTATGATCTCATCATAAAAACTGTGGAATAAACTTCTTCCCTGCTATCACCAAACTACCAGAGACTTGTGAAACTAGTTTAAGCTTTGATTTTTAATTTGGGTATTTAAGAAATTAACATTAAATGGGCTAGACCATTAAGGAACTGTTTCTTTAAGATCCTATTTTGTGTATCCTGATAAGATTTATTGCAGAATTTTTCAGTTGCTTTTAAATTCACTGAGTATTTCAAATGGATTTAATTTTTTTTTTTTTCTTTAGCTGTGGTAGATGTCAACTCTCTCAGTTTTCTTGCAATTAATGTTTTTACAAATTTTTCATGTTCTACCTTGAGGTTAGATTTGAGTGAGAAAGGTTTATCAATTCCTGCAACCACCAGATCTGGGGTTTTATTGTTTTTGTTCCTACAGTTTGTATTTTTTTGTTTGAGATTTGTTGTTCTCTTCTCCTCATGCCTTTTACTGATGGTCCCGGGTGTTTCTTTACCTTCTTGTCTGGGGAGAGCCTTCCTGCTAGAGAGACCTATTTCATTCACTTTGTGGATGCAAAACACCTATCTTTATTTTTGTGTTTAGAAAAATATGTCTTGTTTCTTGTTTGGTATTAAAGTTCTTCTGGTACGTTTCAACTCCTCATGCCCTCACCTAAAAATACATATGTACCTCCCATGTGTTTCACATCCAGCCCTCCAGCCAGCAACTGAGTATTACTATCTCATGAACCTGTGCTAGAAGCACCACAAAAAAAGGTAGGCTAATTTTGACTTGAAGACTTCTCAGCAAATATTAATTTTACCAGCATTTTCCTACAGTTCCCTGGAAATAATACAAAAAATTTCTCTTTTTTTACTGGCCATCAAGAAACAATACAGTAGGTGATAGTGAATAAGATGGTAAATAATGTAAAAGACCATTAATTTCTGAGGGTAAGAGTTCAGTACTATTTCTACCAATACATTCAGTAAAAGTCCAAAATAAACCTCCCCTTTAGTCTGTTTCTCAGGATTATTTTGCCTAAGAAGGTTTAACCAGCCTGGAGTAATCTTTCCCTACTAAGATTTCATTTACATAAATAAATCATCTGTAGTAAAACTATAGTCTCCAATCACATTTTATTCCTGTACCTGTTCTTCTTTCTTTCTTTCTTTATCACATTTTCTTTGACTGTTTTACTCTCTGACACTGTTCTTTTCGCACATATTGACTCACTTTCTTTTTGGTCTCACTGCCTGTAGGTGTTGTTTCTTTCACTGAGCTTTCTTCGCTTCACTCGGGCTTTTTCTTCACTTGCTAAAATACCTTCCGTACCCCAAACTTTCTTAAGAACTCTGTGGTTCATTTGCAGATAATTTCAGGAGGCATCTCAGAGTGATCTTTCTGCTAGTCCTGGGGCTTACTTTCTCATTTATTTTTTTTTTCTTGACTCTCAAAACATTACTCAAAGAAGTCTGATTATTCCTTGAACAGCACTGGGGGAAAAAAATCACAGCAGCTGTACTTCCAACATATGGCCACAGGGTAAGAGAGGGGAAGACTCAGAGATACTGGATATTCTTCCCACTTCTGCTATTTTCACATTATATCAATTTGATCAAAAAATATTGAAAATACAGTCAAAAAATGAAGATACTTAACTCAGGCAGGTTTTGACATTGCCAAAATTCCCTATTACAAGTGAATCTTCAATTAAATTTTATTTGTAGTTTTCTTTTCAATTATCTAAAAATGGGATGGGAAATGAAATGTTAGGGAAAAAAAACCCCAAATATCAGAAGTGAATACCCAAGCTATAAACCTTCATTTTTCTCCTTTCTGTAAGCAGCTTCTCCTGCAAATATGCAGGGTAGTAAAGTTATAACATAAGAATAAACAATCTTGTTCTCCATGCCCTCTGCAAACTATATTACTAAAGCGATTTTCATTTCATCAAACAAGACTCTAGGAATGGATAGAGCTGAATGGGATAATGCAAATCATCACAAATAAAGGAATATGATCAGTGTTACCTTTTTATTTTTTTTTAACACCGGCCTGTATGAGTTGAATTCATTTATATCCAAATTTGTCTACTTTATCTCTCCTTGTTGCATTTATTTTGGATGACTCACTCAAGGTGATCTTTTTACAGCATAAATATGGCAGTTACCATCTCAGCCAGCATAGTGGGACTGTTTTAAGAACCGTTACCTAACCAGAGGCATATTCAGTCCAAAAGACCATAGGCTTCCCTTCTCTCCCTCCTATCTCTGCACATCCACCCCACACACCATGCAATTGGCTTTTGGATACATCAATTGCACAGCAATAATCTGCACCCTGTGGGCTGTGGCTTTTACAAAGGAGTAAGTCCTTCTTTTTACATTTTACAGATGTAAATGGATCCTCAGCATCCCACCCTTTTCTGATTTGATTATTCCTTTCATGCAGGCCCACACAATTTTTAACAACATTGCAGTCAACTTAAACTTCTGTTTGAGAGTTACACCTTCCTGTGCCAGGAAGCAAAGAGCATCTCTCCACTGGCATTGGACACAAATTCAGTTTCTGAGCTAACCCACCTGGAGCTGCAGCAATAGCAGTTAGCATTTGGTTTTCCTTGGTTCAAGGGTTTTTTTATTAGCTCAGACGAGCAACAAGCAGAGGGGAAAAGTGCCTCCTTGGTTATATATGCTAACATTTGCTGTTAGCCAGTTCCACATACAGGTTTGAAGCCTGCAGAGAGAAATGACTATAAAACTGGGTCTCAGAGAAGCACACTGTCTTTGGGAGCTATTCATGGGATGTCTAGGCTTAAAAGACAGTCCTTCAGCTTTTGTCTGTATTGAAAATCCGAATACTGCCTGTAATAATAACCTGACCATGTGTCTTTTTTTCCTTCTTGTTCATACAAATGAAGTAAATAGACACAGGTGAGAGAACAGAAACATGGAAGGGTCAAGGTGTCTTAAGTATTAGAAAGCTACCTGGTTTTCTTCAGTTGGCAGAGCTGAGATGCATAGACATTTGAGACTGACTGCATCCATTTTCCTATATCTAGCTGGCATATTTTAAATCTGGATGGTCAACAGAGCATAAATATGTTGTGCATGTGCATTTTGACAGCACATGTATCAGAAGAAAATCTTGCTAAAAAGCACATAAAACAATTGTCACAAAAACATTTGTTATATCACAGCTAGTCATCTGCCAGTAAGATGCCAGAAAGAGTGTTAAAAATACTGTATCTATTCAGCTCAAAGTGTGTTTACATTTGCAATATGTTCTTTTATGTGAAAGAACAGAGACAGAATGAAAGGAGAATCCTCCCCTTGGTGATGACTATTTTAATGTCTGCTCAAAGCTTGGTAAATAATGCAGCGCTATAAAATTTAGTCATAAGAGGTAATCATTATCTCTCAATAAAAGAGAATAATTTTTCCATTTGACCTGAATATAAGTGTCTATAAACATTATATTTATCTTTAAGAGTGTTCCTTCTATTCATGTTTTAATACAAGCAATATGAAGATTTCTAACGTCTCAGAAAATTACCCCACACTATACCCAGTTTTCAAAAACTGAAGTCCTAAACAGGGATTTTTATGCTTCCAAGAGATTGGGTCAAAGTCACAGAACAAACAGGTCCTGAAATCCTCTTTTGATTACTTGTGTAAACTTCCCTCGGTGGGATGCTGAGAGATATATTAGTGAAACATATTCCTGTTCAAATAGGTCAAAACCTCTTTTCTCAAGATTCTCAGATGTTTCCTCGAGTCATGATGAGAAAATTGTGGAGGACTACATTATATCTTAATTGAGAACTTTTAAGTATGACTTATTAATTGGGGATAAAAAAGGCAGCAGGTGATTATTAAGTGATTTCATATTACCCTGTCTTGAGAGAGAGGTGGTAAGTGATGACTGATATGTTGCCCAGAGATTTTATCTTCTATGTGTCCTGTGCTGCTGTTATATGGTCACAAGATGTGATACATGCTCTGTGCACCAAACTGGGAAATATTTGCATTCTGTTTGTTGCCATAGTGAATAAAATTGCATTTTGTGTGATAAATTATTTACGATTGGATGAGATAAAAAGATTTAGTGTAGGAAAAGAAAACAGCAGGAAACCTAGCATAATACAATACAGAACACCAACATAACAACGGATGCATCTGGGATTTCCTGGAAGATTTTAATTCTTGGGTCAATTTTTAAATATATATTTAAAAGCTTAAAGGTTTCCATTTGCAGAAAGCAATGAATGATAGGGTAAGATTCATGAGTGCTACATGATGAGTCACAGGTGGAGTCCTGATTTACAGAAAGCAAAGCCCAAGCATAGATGCGTCAGGTTATCCTCATGGGACAAGAGAAGGCTATGTATCAACTCTTCTCCAAACTTTTCATCTCCTCCCAACACTTCCATGCATGCTTCAGTGTCCCTCCAAATGAAATCTGAGTGCGCTTTCCAGATGGGATCTCTGATGCACTCCAAGCGATACCAACCAGCATGTTGCAGGCCTCAGGGTTCCACACACTGTGCAGCAGGAGGCGGCAGAGATGCACCCCAGAGAAGTCAATAAGTCATGCCTGCATATGTGTGAGGGGTTTGGGTAGTTGGAAGTGTAGGTAAGACAGCACACTGAAAAGTCTTGCTTCACTCTTACCGTCTGAAGATCTTGCAGGTCTGTTTTGTGTTAGTGTTGATAACCAAGGGGGACAACCGGGGCTGCTAATCAAGAATTTTGATTTTCTGTGGTTCAGTAGAGCTTCAAAAAGAGCCTCAGTAGAATGTCTGAAAGAGGCAGTTTCTGTACAGATCACATAATATGGTTATAAGCAATAGTTTCTTAGATCTTTCATGGGAATAAAAAATCAACAGGAAATATTACAAAGAGCGGATTATGTGAAATCTTGCTAACAGCCACTTCCCCACAGTCTTCAGTTGGCATATACCTGAAAATGGAAACAAAGAATCAAAAAATGTTTTCTTGCAATTAGACTTTTATTAATTTATTTTAGAAAGGGATAATGGGTCATCGTTGTCTTTATATAGTGCAAGCCAATGAGGAAAATGTGATTGAACATCTCTTGTATGTAGTATGGCTAAATAAACTTTTTGACCTCTATTAATCACACAGTTTGTACTTTTGCTTGTAGCTACAAGATCTTATGTGACTAATCTGGAGAAGCAGCTACACACCACTCTGTTGTCAAGGAAACTGTCCTAATCACCAGTTATACCATAATAGTAAGATGTTTCTCATGTTCACGATAAAAACAGGGCATTCTGCAAAGGTATGGGAGAAAGGGGAAAAGCAGTTGTAACAAACCACTGAAAAGAGTCTTTTTCTGGGAGGGAAGATACTTCCAGCTTTTGGTTTCTGCTCCAAGTACTGTTGGTATATTTTATCCTAGTATTATTGAATATAGAAACTTGGTTTAGCAGAGAGGTCTAAATCTCCAACTCTATCCTTAAAGCTGTGCTGGATTTCAAATACAATTTACATTAGGGACAGCAAACCCTACCTAAATAATTTGAAAATAGCTTGAATATAATCACAGGGTAGTGGTGGTGGTGGTATTGTTTATTATTATTAATATATATGATACAACTCCTTTTAAAACAAAGGAGTTATAAAATAATATGATGATTTTATAAGAGAAAAATCATATAAGAATTGAAAAGGTTATCTATATTGTCAACAGTTAAAGTCAGTAAAATCACTCCTACTGAATCAGTGGTAAATCATTCTGTTTTCCTTTCTACAGTAAAATCTCAAAAAAAAGTGGAATAAATGGCATATTCATGATGGAGACAGTGCACTGCATTTCGCAGATACCACTGAGGACATAAACAGTTTTATCTGGGGAACACGTAAAACAATATAATCCATAGAAGTAGTACCCTGATTTTCATTACATTTCAAAGGAGGAAGCACATCAATAGTCAGCAAAGCAGATATGCAATTCTAATATTACATCTGTGAAGGGAAACAAGCATTTGCTTGACATGGGCAAAGAACATGCATTAAAACAGACATAATTACTCCTCCTCTGGCAATAGTTGAAATGACCAATTCTGGACATCTCTATATTAAGACTATATGGAAAAAAAAAATAGAGGCAGTTCTGAGAAGACTATTTTAAAGATTTTTAATAGCTTTGAAAGAAAAGTCACCAAGAAAAACTCACAGATCATATACAGTAAGCATGTAGAAAACAAGGACACACAAATCATTCAGCAGCACTGAAAATCTGATCAGTATAAATACCAAATTTAGTTCAGAATTCTTTGTTTCCTCACCAAAATCATAAAAGTATCTAAATATCTGGAACCTAATCCAGTAGGTGTGCACATTGATGAAAATCTTTCAACAGATTGCTGCAGATTCTGCATAAAACTCAAAAATGAAATTGAGTCTAATATTCCAACTGCGGTTATCTCTGAGTTTCATGGATGAGAATTTTCCTTCCTCACTCGTGTACACTCTGATTTTGTAAATGAAGATCAAAATGAATTCTGAAAGTCACTTTGATATGTAAGAGTAAAAGATCTGATGCTTACAAGAAACAGCCTTTCAGATGTAAGTCAAAGGAACAAGATCATGTTTTCAGCATTTTTTCGAGATGTAACTATACTGAGCAATGGCTCATTATTAAACAAGTGGAAATAATTCTAGGAGTCACCTGAAAAAAAAAAAGATCTCTGTTGACTACAGAGATACTGCATGATAATTTTTCAGAGATCTGGTAACAGCAATGAAGAGAAGCTATAGAGGCATTTCCTCCTCAAGTAAATTCTGTGTTGACTACACAAACCCATTTCCTTTGACCATAAAACCAGTTTATTTAAAGCGACTGTTTCACATATAGACATCTACATTGTGGGCAGTTAAAGGTGGGGTCAGGGAAAGATGCTGAATCTGAGAAAACATTACTGAATTAGGATTATGTACATGGGATAAAGAAGGCAACTTTTTTCATGTTCTCTTTTTTAAAACTAGGAAAATAAAATGTCAGGAGAGAAAGCACAGGGAAATTATCACTAATATAAATGCATTTCGGTCAGTAGAGCATCAATGGAACTAATATGGATGTTGGAAAGCTTGGATGTTTTATTTTCAGGTCAATTGGCTGCAATCTGGCCTCATTCAGCTTCTCCCTATGTGCTGAGGTCAGATATTTTCTCTCTGAGCAGGCTCAAATTAGTCTTGTTTCTTTACTGTATGCAAGGATATACTATGCCAAAGGAGCCTTTGCATTACACTGTTCTTGTATTAGTGGTGGTAAGTACAGGAAGAAAATGCCTATATGGGTTGCATTTACTCAGATGTATTGCCAAGTCCTGCAGTATACAGGCTCCTGTAATATAGCCTAGAAGAAAATGTCTACTTGAGAAAGGAGAAGGTTTTACAGTAGGCAAATTCTAAAAGCCCTGTGGGGATCCTGAGCCCAAAATCTGGAGAAATTGATTTTAAGCTGGAACAGATAACTAAATAAATTATGCCATAATGGCCCATTAGAGTATAACAATATGTTGCCTTTTAGATAACTTTCAGTTTACTAATTTGAAAATTGCAACCATATGAAAGCTTTCAGAGTGACAGCACATTTGTTTGTAGTTTGGTATTTGAATATGCCAAATATTGGTTCTATTAAGCTATTGTAAATCTAAACATCTACATCAGACACATTTTCTTTCTGCAGGAACACAAAGGCATAATGTTGCATGTTTTGCTGATGTCTGCATGATTAATTACATTTGTTTTCTATTTACCACAGAAAGCTCTGCTCTGAAAAATCCACTTTAAATATTCAAGCTTTCACTCAGGGACATTTCTCCCCATATAATGACCAAAGAGCAATAGATGTCACTAATCAGAAATCTCTAAGGACCCTGATTTTTACAGCCTCATTAGTAGTGTCTTAATTAGTTGTCACCCAGGTTAGCACTGACTTGTTAAGCTCATTCAGAATGCACTGAGGGGCAACTGATGTGCTCTCAAAATGTCACATCTTATATCCAGGCTCCATTATATGACACTTCTGTTTGAAAAGGTTGGTCTAAGTAAAAGATAAGTGGTCTTCTGACCTCTTTTATCTCTCTTGGTAGGCTCTGTGGATTTTCCCTTATTTCAGGAGGAAAAGAGTATTATTTTAGAAGATTTCATATAAGCATGATCCTTTTTACAAATGTAATTTCTTCCATATATATATATACACACATACATTTACACACCCTTTCATATGTCTTTCCAACTTCTGTGTTTCTAGCTTTATATGTGGTGTACATATATATGCATGTAAGGAGGAATGTGTATATGTTAGAAAGGTGACTGAAAAATCGTGTTGTTATTATATATAATTGCAAAGTACTACATTTTTTTATCATGAATGTGTTTCTTTTTCATAGCTGTCCTGATGCTAATATAAATAAATAAATTGCTATTTCTAGCCTAATTAGTGGATGTATGTCTGTCTTGAGCAAGGGGGCTGGGGAAGATGACCTCCAGAGACCTCTTCCAATCTAAATTATTCTGTTCACACACAAAAATATGTGCACACTTACACACTTTCCCAAGAGAAAATGGATTGCAAAAAGTTCTTGATGATGACTAATTGCATGTTTACATGTCTCCAGTGTCTTAGTAAGGTGGAGATTAAAAAACTCACTGAAAGAGAAGTTATATACAAGTTGTGTATACAGTGTTGATCAGTGATCAGAGAGATGGTGCCTTTTGTGGCTCCGAACCTTGATTTCCATGGTTTGGAAGAGAAACTCCTGTACAGGGAGTAAGCTGTTCAAAAATCTGCACAACAGTTGGGAAGAACTGGTTTACTTCATATTAATGTTATACATAGGTTTAATTATTATTATAATTATTATGGTATTATTGTTGTTATTACTGTTACATCCTGATAGACTTCTGAATGACTTCATATCCTGATTTACCTTTATCAGCAGCAATCTTTACATCTCTGTGAATTGATGATGAATTTGGACAGAAGGCAAAATACATAATTCATATGTTTAAATTATGTGGATTCTTCTAAAGGAGTTATGGGTGATCTGACATCAACTGTGCTAATTTTTGTCTTATAAATGTAATCTAGAACAACTAAAATGATGAAATGTGAAAAATTTCTCCAAAGTATTGATCCTTATAAGTCACAGGTTACAGACATACATTAAGAAAAGCTACATTTGTGATCACAGCGCAGTGGTGTAAGGCTTTTTTGGTTTGCTTCTTCTAAACGATGTTTGAACCTCACTGATCTAAGATTTCCCCAGTGTATTTTCTGACAGCTACTCCTAAGATATACTGACCATACCTTCCCTTAAACCTTTAACCAGTAGTTAAAGGTAGTAAAACTACCTGTAAGATGAAGGAGTTATGCTACTTTAGACAGTAAAATAGCTGACTATTACCAGCATATGATTCACAAAAAAATGTTACCCTAGCTACTCTTCACTGGCCTACTAGACACCATGATGAAGGGGGTTACTAAGGTAAGGGAGAGAAGTTCTCAGTGAAAGAACAGGTGGAGAATAAATTAAAACTCACTTGAAATAAATTAATATAAGAGCCTTCCACCTGTCCTGTCATCATCTGCTGGAGTCATGCATTGGGCAGTAATGTTCAGTGATAAAAAGTAGTCCCCTGGGTTGCTGATTTTTTAGGTGGCATAGTAGCTGGCTCTAAAACATGTATTTCTGGCAAAGAAGATTTTTTTTTTTAACTTCCTGGGGAACAGTGATGTGTTGCCAATATCTTTAAGGGATTCCACTCATAAGATATGCTCCTTACACTGTGATAAATTATTTCACTAAGGATTTTTGTTACAGAGAGTAAAGGCAAGGTAGCAGGAGGTATGTTACCTCATTAGCTTGCTTAGGCAGAAATACTTTCCTAGAAAAAATAGCAAAAGAAAGAAGGAACTCACTAGTTGATAAACACTTAAGCAACATTAGGTTGAATTTTTTTTGTCATATGACTCATTCCTGAAAATGTCTCTCATACATTTATCTTGTGCAACAATTGACAGCTGGTATGTTTTAAAAGGTCATAGGTATAGGGCAATTTTTAGTACAACATATCCTCTGTTTGGACATAAGAGCTAAAATAAAATTATTGAGTTATTCCATAGTAGTGATCTGAGTCTAGAGGGTGAAGGACGTTTCTTTCTTCCAGCATGATGGCATGCACTTCTGCACTGGTGCAGTCTCACCTTGAATATTGTGTGTACTTATGGTCATTGCAACATAAGAAAGATTTCAAGGTATTAGAGAGTGTCCAAAGGAGGGCAATGGAGATGGTGAAGGGCCTTGAGGGGAAGCCGTATGAGGAGTGGCTGAGGTGTCTTGGTCTGTTCACCCTGGAGAATTTGGAGACTGACAGGACACTTCATCACAATATGCAACTTCCTTGTGAGAGGAAAAGGAGGGGTAAACACTAATCTCTTCTCTGGACCCAAGGGAATGGCCTGAAGTTGTGTCAGGGGAGCTTTAGTTTAGATATGAGAAAGAGCTTCTTCACTCAGAGTGTGTTTGGGTACTGGAACAGGCTCCCCAGACAAGTGGTCACAGCCCCAAGCCTGACAGAGAAGCATTTGGACAATATTCTCAGGCACATGTGTGACTCTTGTGGATGGTCCTGTGCAGGGCCAGGAGTTGGACTCAATGATCCTTATGGGTCCTCTACAACTTGGTAGATTCTGTGATTCTGATTCTGTGACTGTCAAAAAATTTCATGCATTGTGCTCTGAAAGTGAAAACACACAATTGTTGCTTCCCTATCAATCAAACATTTCTGTGGGCAATTATTCAACTCCTCTTTGAGAGCAGTGCTGACTGAGCTGCTGTTTTGTTGAGCCAGTTAACAAATCTTGAAATAAAATTCTTGTCCTTTCATAATGCAGAAGGGCCACCAGCTACTGAAATGGTGGTTGCGGCCTTGCACACTCACACCCATTTCCACCATTGAACAATCATCTGCTGTTGCTACTGATTTTTCATCAATTATTCATCTGATTTTCAAAATATAGTTGACTTTTGTGGCAGGATGATCTCACACTCCACATCTAGTTATTTTAGTCATGAATTCAGTTAAGCACCAAACTGTAGTGATATGCTTACTGAGATTTATTGCTGTTTTATAGGTTAATTAGTAAAGTAAATTATATTTTGTAATTTTAGTATGTTTTATTTCTATAAATATGGAGGTCACATTATGCGTAGTCAGATATGCTGTGGAATTTAAGCTAATGGTTATTTAATTATGAGAGAAATTTATTTTTTTCAGTTTTGAGGCTATATGCTGTCAACAGAAATTGGGGTAATGTATTGACCCACTTTTTCATCCATTTTTTTATACAGTCTCTGTCTTTTAAGACTCATCATTTTGCTCCTCTTTTACCTAAGATAGATACATTTAATGTGTAAGTTTTCTCGAGGGTCTCTGAAATCCATATGGAAATCCAAAGATATGAAATAATTACATAATATGAGGACTTTTATTTACTCACCTGCTTAAGGATGAAGAAATAAATGCAAGAACCGTCGAGCACATAACTGATGGGTTTTTACTATGTTAATGGCCTATTAAAGCAGTCTTTCATTAGAATATGTAGAGAAAGCTTTTAATGCTCAAATGTAGAAGTTAATATGCATGGTAGTTTGATAAAAGATGTTGCAAAAACCAATCAACTTTTAATGATATCTTTTATTTTATTAGTAGAAAAAATCGTGGTTTTGCATCTAAATGCATGCTGATAAATAACTAGCATAAAAAACACCTTCCTGAAAGAATCTCAGCATATGAATGGGTCCCTGATTCAGTTTGGGGAGTAAGATTTTAATTATGTAGTTCTTCAAATTCAGCTGACATTTTTGATTGCTATTTCTGTTCTATTCTCTTGATGATTTTGGTCGTGATAAGGTTTTTAATTTCATGACTATATAGCATTGGCAAATATGCCACCTTCTTCTTTAATGAGAAGAATTCAGCAAAATAGAAATGTACCTTCTCTGAAATCTCATAACACTGAATTTATCATATATGCTATGTAATCTTTTAAAAGAAGCTGTTATGATAATGATATAATCACATGAACGGATGAATCATTCGGAGAAAGTCTATCAGCATAATAGGTACATTATATTTTAAAAATCAACCAAAAAATCATAAGCAAATTCACAGAATGGCTTTAAACTGTAGTTCAGTACACGGGTTTGTTGTAACAATGCTTCTCTAACAGCTTGCTTCTCTAATGCCAGAGCATCTCACATTGCTTCTAATATCTAAACCTTTTACAGTTTCATAATTCTGAAGGCAATAAATGTTAAATGTAAAAGCAGAAAGAAAAAAAATAAAAATCTCTCATGAAAGATAAGCAATTAAAAAATTACAAAGTTCTAAGTCTTTCTTGAAACTGCTTTGATCCACCACAGCCCATCAAATGTTCAATAATCAGGATAAGAGGAGAGTAACTCCTACAGACAAAGTTCCAGTAAATATAATAGATAACACCCTTACTTCTTTTCAGCCACTATGGGATAATTTTCAACTGGTTTTCAAATGCAAAGAAACAGAACACGCTTTAGTATAGTCTGTATTTTATGCAATTAAGGTTTGTAATTAATATTTCCCATCTTAATAAGTTATTTTTGCAGACTGTGTGACACAGATTTTTGTGAACATATAATACAAACAACTTTATTTTCCAGTCACACATTTTAGCTCCAGTCAACCAAAAATTTTGTGATGCGAGTTGATGACTCATGTATGAACAACAGTGACCTCATGTGGCTGTTGTTTCCGGGATACATGTGCCAGGCAGTACAGAAGGAACACATCTGTCTTCATGGCAGGACTATAAAAACATTAAACGATGCCCACTGTAGTTCATTATAGTTCATTTTTTTGTCTTAAAACAATGTTAACTACAATATGTTTATTACAATACTGCTTGAGAAAGGAGCTTGATGAATGCAGACACAAAATTGGCCATCAAGCTGTTATACATAGTTAAGATTTACCTAATACCATGCTCAAAATTTAGTGACTCCTTCTCTGATAAACTTGGTGATTATTAGTTAGCCATCAAAACGTCTCTCCTCTTCACCAGGAAGTAATTCTATGGTCTAGGTTGGGGTTTTTTTGTTGGTGGTGGTGATAATGTTTTTACATCTAAATTTACCTGCATTCTGTAAACCATGGGATAGATGCATGGGTGGATATACAGATACGTGAATCCACATATCTACAGAAAATTGCTTTTTGGACAGTGCAGAAATCAGAGACTCACCATCTATGGTCTAAATTCGCCTGAACTGGCCTAATGGAGAATGAGTGAAATTTGGCATGACTGATCAGCTCGTACAACTTCTGTAGCCGTTTCCTCAGAAGCCTGGGAATCGATGGCAAATTGAAAAAAGGCTACTCCATGAGAAACCAGCTCTAATTAGGAAGGTCTAACCAACTTCATTGTTTTGCAGATGCTCACAGACCAATATGGGGTTAGTTGGACCTATCTGTGTCACTGTCCTTAGCTGTTTTGGTGCTGGGAAGAAGTATCAACCTGGGAACTGAGCTATGGAGATGGCAGACTGCTTCCGGACCTAAAGTATTTCTAGTTAAAAATTCGTCTCAAAAGCTAGATGTCATGGTTTAGCCCATCCCCCTCAGTATTGGGGTAGAAAATGGTTAACTCCAGGTGAAATTTGAGCCAAGTAGCCAATTAGAGACTTTTGTGATGTCTCTACGAATGACATATTTAACAAACCAGAAAAGAAGATGAGTTGTGTAGAAGAAATTCCAGCCCGGAGAAGATAAGAGGAGAGCAAGAGATAGCAATGTAGCCTCCAAGGTCAGTGCAGGAGGTGGGAGGAGAGGCCCTGGGGGGCCCCCTCTCCCCCTCCAGCAGGGGAAGAGACTTTAAAACCCCTGCCACCTGTGGAAGATTATTTGGAGTGAAGAAACCTTCATGTGGGCTCCCCACCTTGGGGCCTGGCCTGGCCCGGGGAGGGCAGGGATGGCTTGAGGCCAAGGCTGAATCACCTGGAAGCCTCATGCAACAAGCTGCAGAAGAATTGCAGCCATGGAATGGTGGAAAAGTTGGTGAACTCTCCTTTGAGGGGCCGAGCCCCTCATGACCTTGGGACTTTTTCCAAAAGCTGAGCCTAACACTAAGCCCCCAATACTGCGGGGCCCAGTGCAATATCGGACCGGGTGTCATGGCAGGATGACCCCTTTCACAGCAAATAGGGCAGTGGTGGTGAATTGGAGTAGCCAACCATGGCCGAGAGCCAAAATTGGGCATCTGACCAAAGGCAGAAAGTCGGAAGAATTCCAGAGAGCGAGAGAAGAGGCTACTTGGAGCAGCACAGCATAGCACCGGAGAACGTTCTTGGGTATAGACTGAGCCAAAAGAAACTGAGAACCCCTGTGACCCGGGGAGGGGTGGTGACTCTTAGGAAACCCCTGAAACTCCTCGTGGAAGGAACCTCCACGGAGCCCTATACTCCATAGTGACGACCTGGTGATACGAGTGTTCCCTCAAAGCCCAAGGTAAACCCTCAGTAGCCACAGACAAGTGGCTAGAAGTGGGAGGGAGACTGCCCTACATTCTGATGGAGAAAGAGAGATTTTTTAGCTGCTGTAATTTGGAACTGTTACCTTAAAGCCTTTTTTTTTCTCCTTCTTCCTCCAGACTGTTTTTGAAGATAAGAAGGAGGGGTGGTATTTATAAATATGTGTTTGTTATTATAAGTAAACTAGTTAGAGTTGTGTATATAAGTATTCCCTTAGTTCTTATCATGTAGCAATAAATTTTAATATTAATCCCCATGTCAAGGAGATCGGTTTTGTCTATGCAAACTCTTCTTACTTATTAGCAAAATTAATGGGTTGATAAAAATCATGCAGAAATCACAGGGCTAAACCTTTGACATCATTTTTTGGTGGAGAATGCGGACAAGAGCTAAACCTTTGACACTGGAACAGACAGAAGGATGGCTGGCATAGAACTTGTGGAAGAGCAAGAAGCAGTAAACTTGTGACATCCACTCTCAGGGGCTTTCTTCTATGCTCAGTTTTCCAGCACACCATTGCTGCAAAGTAAGACATTGACTAATTGGAGCAAATTCAGCTGAGGACCACTGTGATGATTAAAGACTGGAGCACCTGACATATGAGAGGAGGTTGAGAGAACTGGGCAGTGATCTTATTGCTATCTTCAGCCACTTAATGAGGGTGTGTAGAAAAAAAAGAAGCAAGACTATTCTTCGAAGTCTTGGAAGCAATGAAAGAACAACAGTCACAAGTTACAAAAAGGGAAATTCTCAATATGTATTAAGAAGAGTAGAACCAAAGTGAGTGCAATCAAACACTGGAGTGGGTTTCCCAGATAGGCTGTGAAATCTTGCCCTGAACCACCTGCTCTAAACTGCTTGTACTTAGAGAAAAGAGGACCTCCAGAGGTGAAGAACCAAAGGCAGAAGTGTTTTAATTGTGTGTAGCAGATTACAGTTTGGCCAAAATGCCCTGATTTGAAGGAGATCTTTATCAGTCCCATAAAACTACTGGATTTGGATAGAACATTATTGAAACTGATGATGTTTTGTATTTACCAGGAACATTAGTGTAAGTGCTTTCACGGGAGACAGCTGAGTAAATAAATCTCCAAATCCTCAACACAAAGCTCCCATTTCCACCCAGTTCAAAAAGAGAAGGACATTTCTCACTACTTTCTTTTATAGGTACATATATACATGCATTTGTGTATGTGGAGAAAGAGAGGGAAGCAAATTGAAAATTGAAAAGGGAAGGGGAAAGTATCATTTCTACACCGTAAATGTATTTGAAAAGAAAGCTATAAAGTCAGTACACTACCTGAAAAAGACTTTAAACTGTGAACAAGAAAACTTTCTGCTGATTTACTTCTTCCAATATTCAAGATAACATGATGATTGCATTCATATTAATAGGATATCATGAAAAATGCTTGATTTCATCAATACGGTATCCTCAGAATTAGAACTACCAGATTGATCTTTATGTTATGGGTAGTTAGGGGGAATATAATAATGTGCATTTATTAGAAATGAGAAAAAAATATCCCCATACCTAAATTCAGCAACCAGCTGTTTCCTCTGCTGCAACTTGGGCAAGTGAATTCTGTCCTTTATAATCAAACTCTCTAATTTTAAGATTTTCACAGTATTTAGCTAGAAAGTGCTTCTTTTAACAACTCTCACAAAAGCAGTTGTGAGGCAATGGCCTAGATTATGCATCTGCTTTGGCAGACAGCTATGAGCTGCTGAATTCCAGCTGCAGAGGGAAAAATGTAAGTTGCCAAAAATATTCATCTGTCTTTAAGTAAAAAAAAAAACAAAAAACAGTTAAATTTGTTTTAGATGAATGCTTGCTTTCCTTTTTTCTCTCTGCTTCTTCAGCTAATGCTTTTAGGCTGGGAGGAAAAGATAGTGTGAGAGTGACTGCAGAAAAAAAGGAACAATGTTTCTTTTTTTGTTCTTTCTGACTCACAGTACAAATCAGCCAAATCTAGCAACTATTATTCTCCTAAATCACGAGATTTTGGTCTAATAACAATTCCTGTAAATTAGGGGAATTTGGCCTTAATTAAGCATCTGTTTCATTTCTAATGTGTGAGAAGTTTTGCAAGCAAAAAGCCTTTTCTAGACCAGACGTTTCTGCAGATTTTTTAGGTTGCCTTCCTCAGCTCAAAACCATTTCTATATTTAGCACAACCTTTGCAACAAGGGAGCCATCCAAATTCTGAGATAACAAATATCAGTATGCCTTGTTTTTTTAAGTGGTGAAATCTTCTGTCCGACAAATTTTCCATTTCAAAGCAGAATTAGTAGTCAGGTCCTTTACTTCTGAAGGATTCCACGTGATGATTAAGAGAAGCAGGATTTCACCCCCATATTACAAAAGAGCTCCTACATATATTTACTGGCTGCTCGATTGCACTGCAAATGTAAGAAATAAGTCTCAGAACATGCGTAAAAAAGATATTTCTCTGAAAGAACGTTACTCTTATGTCCGTAACCATCCGTCCTCTCAAAGATTGCAGGCCTTTTCTAGATGTTGTGCCACTTTCAGTTTTAAAATAAAATGAAACATAGACAATGACTCATATCTAAGCAGGCTAATGGGAGAAAGGAACAGTTCTCATGCAGGCTTTCTCTCCCTTTCCCATGGAAGGTTGGACCTGATGGTCTTTGAGCTCTCTTCCAGCCTGGATTGTTCCGTGATTCTATGACCCTGTGACTTTCAGTTATCCCTTAAAAACTACAGGGATGCTTTTTTCATACTGAAGTCAATTACAGAAACTTTTTGAATTCAAAAGAAACAGAACAATGGCTGCAAGTTATAAAAATACATTTCCAGACAGAGTAGAATGTAAACATAGGTAATGAGTTGGAACTTCTTCAACTGCAGCTCTAGCCTTGAAAACAACTGATTCCTTCTGAAAGTCTTTGTAGTTGAAGATGAAAATTCTTGTTACAGTATAGTGAGTTGACATCATACAAGCGTAAGTAATGACTTGTGCACCAAAGAAACAAAACACCTTCTTTTAGTTTTATAGTTCTGGAACTGGGGAAAAAAAGGGACAATCATCTTTGTTTGAGTGAATTATGAATGAAAGTTCATTTTGATATGCTTACTTCATTTTTTTGTTTGCAATTGCTTCTTTGGGCTATACAATTACTTGAAGAAAAATTAACCATACATGTTTTAGGGCAGCAGTGATGCTGGTCATGAATATTTTCTTTCAAAATTAGGAATAAAATAACCCTGAATCCAGATAATCCCTCATTTTCCTTTTTACTTTCCAGTTTCGTGGTAAAAAAAGAAAGTAACTACTGAGAGGAATAGATATGAATGAATCATCCTACCTCTGTTCACAAGTGAAAGTAAATGTCATGACATCCAAGTAGGAGCATAGAATTTAAAATACTGAGACAATTTGTCTATCAAAGTATGTCCCATAAAGTATGTCTGGCTGAGCCTGGTAGCTGAAACATTACAGAAAGAGGAATATAGAGACAGGGAATATTGAAACAGATAATGCTTTGCTTAATGTTGTCTATGCATGATTTTTTTGGTTGTGGGGGATTTTTTTTGGCTTTTTTTTTTTTTCCCGAATTCTGGTGGTTGGAGATTGCTACTTAATATATTACAGTAATCAGATGCTGAAGCAGCCAGCTGCTTTCACAAGCAGCAGCCATAGCAACCAATCTCTTCCTGGGTTGAGAGCCAATTCCACAATTTTTTAAGTAGTTCCATGGATTTTTTTCCTGTATTATAAAGCCAGTTGAGCCATTCAGCAAAATCTCAAACTTCAGGAATATACATTTGGCTGTGTTGATACAGTTGATGTGAAAAGAAAATTCTGTGTCTTCATCATGACTGAGGTTGTGATACTTATCTATAAGGAAACTGGTTTTTAATTCTAATTACAAAGACATCACTTGACGGTATAATTTAGCAGTGTTAGTCTTCTGATGTGTTTCTAGATTCAGTCTTGCAAAAGTCTGACATTGGGGTCTGGTCAAGATTATTATCAAGGCTGCATACAGGACACCAGAAAAGCTTATAAATCACCAGTATGGCTCAGGAATCCATATGATTAATGTCCACTTCAGTGAAAATGAAAAGTGTCCAATCAAAGGCTGATTTTGATTCCTAAGCATTGTATATAGTAGAAGTCTGAGTTGATGCTCAAGACAATAATATAATTTTAAATAGTACCAGTCAAAGAACATGTTGTGACCATTCTTAATTCAATATTTCATTACCAAGTTAATGCTTTTGAGGGAAACCTGTACATGTGGAGAAAAACACTTGTTTTCCCTCATATTCTTGGTGTAATTATTTTCACTAATTTTCACTAATTTCACTCTATTTTCACTAATTTTCAGACAGCTCAGATATGCCTTGGGGAGACAGGAATAAAAATTAAAGGAGAGGTTACTCTCCATGTAATTGTTGTGGAAACTCTCCTGTTAAAGTGCAATGTACATTACTGGCAGTCTTAATCAGGTACACATCTCAGAGACAGTGGTGCTGAAGATTTCAAAGCTATTGATGAATTCGAGTCAAGTGTCCACTGTGAAGTCACAGATTCATGACATCAGAGAAGAAACTGTCCCAGACCATCTATGGTATCGTGTTCTGAGGCAAGGAGCTGGTGTTATTCATTTACTTATACTGGGATGGAAACTTTGCCTAGATATTTGAGTCTGGTAACAGAAACACTAACCCTTACAGTTCCTTTCAACCATCCCTTCATAGTTTTAACTAGGTATGCACTAAATAAGTTACATAATAGTTTAGCCCAATTTCTAGTAATTTATTATCGCCAGGGGTGAGCAAAATCCAGATTTTACTCAAGTCAGTCATTATCAAAGACCTCTGAATTACATCGAGATGACTGGAATGTTTATATCTATGATAACCCTGCTTTACCAATCAATTGCTTTAGCAATTGTCTGTGATACAGCATATGTTAATTTAATTAAGAGTTAATTTGAATCAAACAGAACATAGTCACATGACAATAGTCTCTTGTTTCTACATGAGCCTAAGGCATTAGATTCATACAATAAGTAGTAAAGGCACAATAAAACATTAGTTTTCAAAGAGATGTTTCTCATTATGTGGTTCTTGTTATTTGGTTCTAATAAATTCTACTGTACCAATGTTTTTATGTGAATCTGAAGCTTGAGCTACATCGAGGATAATGTGATGCAAAGTAAGGAGTTAAGCTTTACTATTTTTCTTAGGTAAAAAAAAAAAAAAAGAAAAAAAAAAGGAAAATATTTTGGTTTTGTTTGGATGTACTTCAAGTTCTCATCTTTCAAAAAAACTATTTCCCATTTTTCCATAATTTTCCCCATCACAGAAATTACACATTTAGGTCATTTCTATCTAGTAAGCCTGGTCATAGCCTCGTCTCACTTGTTATGAACTCACCTGGCTATGACATATTTACTGAAATTTTCTATGGAAGACATTATCACAATTTAATCTTTTACCTAAATAGTTTTATTTAGACCATAATGTTATTCTGTTATTATTTCTACCATGTTAGCTGTATTTGATTCAGATTCTCCTTTGCTGTGTCCAAATATATAGCGAGAAGATAATTGCTGCTTAAAGTTTAATTATGTGTAATGATAAATAGCAGGCCAACCAAACAGTTGACAGAAGGGGTTTTGGTTTGTTCTGTTTCTTTCACTTTCAAGTCACTTCCCAGGATGTGAAACTATCATGTACCTGCCGTCATAGATTTGTCATGTTCCAGCATAAAATGGATTACTTTTCTGGGTTGCATGCTAAGCTTTTTGGAATCCAGCCCTCAAGATGATGAAATAGCTTCTAATTTTCAGCCTGAACTAATTCCTCACCAATGTACATGCATTTGTTTTATATCAGTTCTGTCCTTCACTGTAAACCACTGTTACTCCTTTCTCATATTTACCCTCTGAGAGAACAATCGACTTTCTTCTCAGATTCATGATTTTAGTGGTATTTATTTTTAATTTATATCTGCAAAACAAGGATCTCCTGTAAACACTTTCATTTTGCCATTATTTTAACAACAATCAGGCATCCAGAGTTCTGTAGAGTGAAGGTAGAAGATACCTGTAAAACACCTTCCCCAAAAGAGTTTGACTCGTGTTAATTTTTTGTGTCTTTTTGTTCTTCTTATTTCTCTGCAGCCTCTCATGGCTCTATAATTCCCTGTGACCCTCTCTTACCTGCCTTTATTTCTGCCTTTTCTGGTCAGTCTGCACCCTGTAACACCTGTGCCCCATCATATTCATACAATATGCAGCCTTGTGCCAAGAACTGGTAGCAGGATATTGCGATGCAACAAGTAATGTTAGTTCATAAAGAGTTAGCAAATAGCTAAACTCTCATTAAACGGAGTTTTTTAAAGAGTTAAAAAATCAAAGCAGTCTGTTAACTCCAAGTTTTTTTACCTGTAGATGAAGAATACACAGGGGAAAGTAAAGCGGAGAACGAGGACAGTCAGATTAATAAGTGAAGAAAGGTGACATTATGGGACTAAATTCTATGCAGAATAAGAGTTGCTACACAGACGGTGTTATTCTGCATCTACTCAGCTTGCAGGTACACAGTAGCTCCTAATTACTCCGTGCACAAAATTCCTTCCAGGCTGTTCTCCTACGGAGGACTTTCAAAGACTTCCAGCGGGACTTTAACGTGTAAATCTCTTGAATGTTTTTGAAAATTCAAAATACAATAACTGGCAAGAAGCTTTGGAACAGAAATCTTCTAAAAAATAGATGTTCTAACAATTCTCTCTTTTACTTGTGATTTACTCCTGATTATTCTTCCATACTCTAGCAGATTTTATACTTGATATTATTATGTGAAATGCATAATTTCCTCCTATTTTTTTTAAGTTTTCTTTATTCTGGTTCTCTGAAAAGCGCCTTATTCTTCGTGGTATTATTTAATGTAACTATAATATTCTCTGAGTACTGAGGCCAAACAAATGACAAATCAATGTCTAAAATACTTAAAATCTGATATGTAAAAATCAGCATGTAGCATGGAAATAACTCTGGAATAAACTTGGTAGGATTACTTGTCTCACAGAGAATATTACACATGAAAGAGGTACGTTTTAGAAATTGAAATAAATTAAGATACTTCAATTAAAATCTAGAGCAATAAAGAATAAATTAAATAGTACTTTCATAATCTAACTAGAGCAAAGTAGTTCCTAACACAGCACCAATCTTCCATTCTTACAGCTTATCAGCCAGCTGCTGAGTTAGTTGATCTTTTGTGCTTTGGGAGATGCCTATCCAGGGAACAGAGAAATGCTGTGGTACAGTTGTGAGAATGTCATTCTACCTTCTCTTCTGTTCCCTCATTCCCTTTTGAATATCCTAAGGAGCAAATTGACCATGCATTTTGAGGTAGGCTGGCACACCTGAAAGGAATATACTTTTGGCTAGGTTTACCACAGGTGTGCAGAAGCAACGCCAAGGAATTGTTTGAAAAGTATAGATCAGCTTCTCATCTCAGTTTCACTGGTAAAATATGGGAGCAACCAAGTTATTATCATGAGATTTAAGCTAATCTGCATCAGTGAAATGGATATTTCTACTCTGGATCCTGTCTGCCCAAGAATTCCCTATAATTTTTTTTTTTTTTAATCATGAAATTTAGCCCCTAAGTATTGCCAGAAAGGCTTTGGTTATAACTAAAGTCTCGGTGTATGCGAAGAAATGTGAAGTAAAGAATGAAGGCAAAATCAAAGAATAAAGTAACAACTGTTATTCTCCTCCTACCTGCATGCACACAGTAGATTTAAAAAACCCCAAAATTTCTGATTTAATGTCAGCTCATTCCAGCATTTGTGTTATTTAATTAAAATGCATTGAGTAATAATATATGCATGGCATTCACGTGGCATATACAATAAAAGTAGCTAAATAAGCTAATTGGAAACTTAGCTGTTACAATGACAAATGGCTCCATCTCCTGTTTTTAATCCATATATCATTATATATCGGTAGGGACTAATTTGTAAAATGCCTCACAGGCTTTGATTGACACTAACTGACTAGCTAGCTGTAGCTGCCTTAATGATAGACATTTGCAATAGACTCAAGGGTAAAAAGATCAGTATTATGCAACCTCTAATATAACTCACTTGCACATGTTTGAGTCTATGAAGAATAATATTACAGCCATGGAACATAATGTGGATTGACACTCTCTTCCCAAGTCATGTCATGTGACAAAAGGATTCCCTTTTGTCAGAGTATTTAACCTCATTTCTATTAAATGCATTATCTTCAAGCACAGGTTCTTCAATTAATGGTTTCGGTTTGTCAATGTAATTATTGCAATTGGTTTACTATGCAAATTCTGTGACTTTCTGAACTAATCTCATGCAGAGATTGTTAAACCAGTATTATGCTGACTGTCCCAAGCTGTTCTTCTCCTCAAAACAAACTAAAAAAAACCCCACAAACAAACAAACAAAAATACAAAAACATTATCTGCAGAGAACTGTGCTAAACTTGTGTCTGACAGACCTGACAAGTCCAAGGATTTTGGGACCAAAAATTACTGCTCTTACCTTAGTGGATAAAAGGGAGCCCCGAATAGCAGCAAGCCTTTGAACAGATGAGCAGGAAATTGCCCACGCTGTAGCCCCCGGGCCAGACTGTTGGTATGGGAAAATTCACAAGGAAAAATAAAAAAGTATAGAACTGTAACAGAAACTTACACATTCTCAGACACATTGCCAAAAACCAATTAGGGAAGGGAAGCCCAAGTGCGGGCCTTGAGTCTTGCCCTGGATTATGCATGTCCAAAGGAGAGATGTGCTCTCTTCAGATTAGCCAAAAAGAGAACATGTCCTTCATCATAGTTAAAAAGTTGTTAAACTCCAGTCCATAATACAAAAGTGAAGCTCAGAAACAGAAGCTGAATTTCACTTTTTTTTTAACTGCTCTTTTTTATCTTCTCTTTGTTTGTGTTTATCCTGTTTTGTTCTGAAGGACACAGGCTGCAATAACAGCCTCATTTTAAACTACTCTTCCTTTTTTTCCCTATCCCAAATGGACTGTTGTTGCCATCCAGAAGATGTGATATAAAAAGTATGTTTCTAAAAACTTTAGAGCAAAAGAAGAGAGTAATAGAAAAAAAATACTGTTTAAAAGTAGCCTTGTTTAGTTTCTTATATGTCATAAAGTTTAATTGTTTTCTCTTACTATTTCTGTATGTTTAATAAAAGTTAAAAATCTTTTGGATAGCATTTATTATCGTGTCACAAATTCTGAACTTTACTTAGGTATTCATGGTATTATAACGCAACAGTGTTATAAGAACAACTTTATAAAGCCCTATTCCATCTGAATTATATCAGCACTATTATATTTTCCTAGGTTTTCTATTAGCATCTGTCGTTGTACTGTTCAAGCTCCTAAACAGTCTTTTTAGAAAAAAAATGCCATTAAATGACTTTAATAACATGATGGTTATAAATTAACCTTATAAAATGGGTATTTTAAGGTTTTCAAGTTGCAATCCCCTCTCTGTTTTCAGAATTCTCCTAATATGTCTCTTGCCTTATTCTTCCTTGTAAGATATAAAATTAATTCCTCTCTTGGAAATGCACAGTGATTTCAATTGTCCTATCTGCATTTCTTTGTTCTCTCCTAGGAGAAAGGGTTTAGCTTAGCTAGATGCACATGTACCTCATTCATACATCAACATTTGTCTCATTCATTATCAACATTTTATCTCCAGAATTGCTTATCAGAAAGTACAATGGGGATTTTAGGAACGTTTCATTATTGGACGAAATGTTCCTAAGATAAATCAAACTCACTTATGCTCATTGTCCCGGTTCCAGTCAGGACAGGGTTAATTTTTGGAGTAACCAAAAGGGGGCATGGCTAGGACCTGGTGGTTATTCTATACCACCTCACCTCATTGCCAGGGTGTTAATCTACATTTATTAAAATTATTAGAGAGATTCTTCTGCCCGAGTTAAGGTACAAACAAGACCATATACCAAAGTCAATAGTATGGATTTTTATTTAAGAGTAAATGTGAGGTAGAGAGAGATAAAAAGAAACAGGAAAAAGGGAGAGGGGAGGAATAGAAAGAGAGTGTCAGAGAGACAGATTGAGTAAAAAAATATCACCACTCCATGGATTCTGACAGCGTCCAATCTGACAAGTCCTCTTCTTGTGGTCTTAGTGGTGAGGGTCCCAGTTTTGTTGAAGTGGTGGTTGCAGTCTGGTCCATCAGGTGGTGATGTTTTTTTAATCATGTATTTGGTCTCAAAAAGTTAAATTCTAATGAGAAACCATTCTCATCTGAAGATAACCTCCAGCAGTTTCTCCCAGCAGGACAAAAGGGTTTCCAAGACAAGTTCTTGCTCATCTTCTCATTCCAAGAAAATTCCAAGATGGGAAATGATGTAACCTGGATATTTGTGATGGCTTTTAAAAAAAGAAAGACCAGATGTGGTCATTTTTTCCACAGTTAAATGAATATTAAAGTACTTGGTCCAAAATTAAATGTTATATATGTGGCATGAAAACTGAAAACTTCCTATATTGTCCCTGAACCAGGTTATCTCAGTTTGGCCTTTACTATTTAAATCACTGAAGACTGGGATTTAAAGTAAATCTTTACCTCATACATCCTGGGATTCTTTCAAGCATTTTTTTTCTGCCTTTTCTTTATTGCTTTTTCTGTTGAGAATCACAATCACTTTTTACAAGCCAGCTCTTTATTTACTTGTTTCCTATAAAAATTAACAAAGCAAAATCTATTACTCTGATGTTGACAATGAACATGATTTAAAGTAAATATTTATTATTATTTTTACCTGAAGTGAATTTATTTTGCTTTACTTTTTGATTTCATGAAATCTAATTTTAATTTCTTCCATTTGTTTTCTACACAGATGAAGTGGGAAGAAACCTTCTTATTTCCCAACTCCCACCTTACCATCCCTTTGCCATGCTAACAGAGCAACATGGTAAGAATATAGACAGGAAGATAGAGACATGTAATCCTTAAGAGAGCAATCAGAATTAAAATATGTATACTCTAATTTAATACAATTAATCTTTCTGGAGTTCCATTTATGGGAATGGATTTTAGAGAACAAGAATTCAAGGCACGAACTAAAAATTGCCCATTTTGTAATGTAACTGGCAGTAAGTGTGCATTCATTCATCACGTAAATATTTACAGGACTAGAGTGGCTCACTTGAGGGCATTAAGAAGACTTGGAGAGAATACCTTGGCAAAAGCTATCAACATTATGAATGTTCTTAACTGTTAGAATAACAGAAAACTTCAAAGTTTGCCAGACATTTTCACGGAAAAAGGAACTACTCAGAGATAGGAAGCATTATTAAAATCAATGAATATATTTCGTCATCTGAAGACTGGTTATTTGTAAGGTTCTCAGGAAATGTAGCAAGAGAAGACTTATGCTCCCAAACTTCACCTCTCAGGCATATCAAGACTTTAAACTCAAAGGATTGTTAGAACAAAATTTAAAGGTTTTCTCAATGCCAGATAGATTAGTATGCTGGGCCATGGTGTGTAATAGGAATGTTTCCAAAGGATTGAAAGGTTTTAAAGTCAATATAACAGATACATAAAACACTCATATAAGATTTTAACAGCCAACAGGAAGTTGTTCTCTGAAAGAACAAATTAGAAATATTTAAGTTTTTAGCTATTGAGGCTGAAAAAACCTGATGAAAACTCAAATTTAGCAAATAAGCATGCTCAGTGCAGTGCAATAGGTACTGCAATGGCCACTTCTCAGAAACATGAAGAACATCATCTTTTCATATGATAATTCTGTCCTGGTCCTGTTAGGAAAATGGGTGGCCCATTCTTTTATCATCTTGTGCTCACGGAATCACTGGAGGAAATGCAGACAGGATTACTTCATGATTATCCTTGGGAATGAGGAAGGAATAGGGGAAAAAGAAGGGCAAGAGTGACAGCAGGATGCTGCAGTCATTAGTGGGAGGAAGAAGGGATGGCAGCAGCTTTTGGCAGCAGCTTTTAGCACTGATGGGGCTGTACTGCTTGTCAGGGACCCTGATACCCAGGACTTGGCAATAGCTAACCTGAGGCAGCAGCAACACCTGTAGGCAAAACCATCAAAGGCTGGACATGAACTTGAGGCAATTTCCACTGTAATAAAAAGACAATTAAATATGTACTGAAAATAACCTGGTGATACTGAGACCCTTTGAAAAGCAGTTCGCATAGGAGTACATACTCACCAGCTTACAAGAGTGAAATACAGAAGGAGATGAGTAGGGTATATGTGATGAGACCCAAAGGATAAGTCCAAACCAAGGGCTGAAGAACAGAAAGAGTAAAGGTATGTTTTCATATACTTCCACACCTTCGTTGTAGCTGATCCAAAAGAGCTTTCACTAAATGCTGAAAAAGTTGCCTTACTTCTCCATGCTTCCCACTGTCAGGGGAGGTTAAACCCAGGAAGCTGATTTGACACTGCTCAGGACCAAACCAGTGTCTTCGTCATGCACTCTTCTGTCAATATGCAAGATCAAATCTTAGCCCCACGAAAATGTAAAAGAATTGTGTATTTCTTAGTTTATTTACTTTAAGATGTGTCTGAAAGACAGATAAACATATTCTGCTCCACCCGAAGATCATGGCTTTCATACGCAATCACATTTCATTTCAGTTTTGTAATTTTGAAGAATATGTTCTTTTGACTCATCATTTAATTAATTTCCTATCAGAAAACAGGGTTCAGAATGAAGCAGCACCCCACCGTGAAAAATTAGGCTTCAGGGAGTAATGTTATATCAACAAACTAGACTGTCAGTTTGTACAGATTAATGCCACTTAATGTTATAACAGACTCCACGGACCTTACATGTAAATGTTCTGTTTAATAAAAATGGTATATATGCCAAAGGGTGTAAGTATCTGGATATTCCTTTGGTCTCTGTGTATTTTGTGTGAATTTCAGGGAGGTAGGGTAACAGCAATGTTAAATCTGTCTAGTCATGGAAAGTAAAAAAAAAAGTCCTGAACCATTTCCAATAATTTGAAGTATTTTGTGTCTTTTTTTTAACTGCTTAACAAAGATTAATTTTTACTTCTTGAAGATAGCAATGGAGGAAAGAAATGCATTTATAGAGTGCTTTTGATAGCAGTTTGGGAAGCATTTACATTGTAATCCAATAGTGTGGTTGTAGATGAACCAGAACTGATTTATAAACAGTTAGTTCAGACATCAGTACCTCTGTAATGCACTAGTACTCTTGAGTTCAGTCTAGAAGCATGAGTCCTAGTTAGAAGTTACTTTACACAGGGTGTTTTTTCCAGCCTGTACTTTTTCCTGTCAATTGTGTACTGTGTTATGGCAAGCTGAATGATCCCTGGAGAACCTTTTTTTGCATGAGTTTTCCTAATGCCTTCACTTTCAAACAGAAAGAAACAACCTTCACTAGTATTACTGTAACTTTTTAATTTGGAGTTACTAGACCAGCAGCCTTCTGTAAAATTTGTGACTGGGTATTAGGATATTGATGTCTCAAACAGTGGAAGTGGCTTGATGAAGCAACCTTCCAGGGCAGAAATACCGCCAAAATGTGAAAAATACTTGCAAAAATGGGCTTCTCCAAAAAAACGCTTTTTCTCTAGGGTTATTGCCCAAACTGCCATGGTGTACTGCCACAAACACAGAAGAATAGTACAATTGCTTAAATAAGAAATTATGCAGTCTTAAACCTGCAATGTTTTCCAGGTCGGGAACATTTCCAGTTAGGAGCCAATGAATATAGGTTTCCATGGTGATAAGCTAAAATGTGGAATGAACTTAATTTCATGATAATTGCTACATATTTGCAACTGAAATGCATTTTTCAGTTTCAGTCTAAGATTTTCAGGTTTTAATCACAGCTCTGGATCTGAATCTACTCATGAAACCTATAATAAAATGCAGGGCTATCCTGCATTTGTTTTGGAGGCAGGAGGGTTTACAGGAGACTGGATGTGATTTCTCTTAATGAATTTTTTTCTTTTTGCTTTTCTTTGGTTGTTTGTGTGATCTTTAAAGAAGCAGTACATATTAAACTTAAAAAAAAAACAAAAAACCACAAAAAACTTTAATTGAAAATCCTTTCTTACAACATTTGTGAAAAGCAGCCAGTACTTCAATTATCTATCAGGAACACAGTTGCATGTTTCTGTTATGTTTTTCTCAAAACTTATGGGGAATGCTACAGCAATCGGATTTCACTATAGCTTTTTCATACTTCCACACATTTTACATCACAATACACTTGCCATCAGAAAGTAACAGCATACCCTTTCACAATTGTATGGCATTGTGAATGTGTACAGCAATTAGACTGTATTAATAGATGTCAAACGCTTCTTTAAAAGCAATTCTGAGAGCTATCTTTTCTTGGTGGAGTGGCCAACTATTTACAAATGTGTTTATCTCACAAATCTTAGTTTAAATTGAGGGGAAAGGTTGGCCTGTTCAACTAGGCCCCCGTGCAGGTTCAAAATTAAAAGGCCAGCTTCTCTGTTGAAGGAAGTTCACAAACTCCTTAGATTAGATCATATCAAATTTTAGACAAAAAAATCAGTTATTTTTTCTGCTGGCCTCTGAGCTGTGTAACAGACTGGACAGGAAGAAAAAAACTGTTACTTTCAGCTACTAAAATTTCTTCCTTGAATACATCTTTTAAGGATTAATACCAGTGACCCATTTGCTGTCGTCCTGAATCTGATTTCTGTAGATGAAGGCAGTGGAAGACTCATAGGTCCACCCCGGGAAACAGAGTCACCAGCTTTGACGTGGTCCTTGAGAAGGACACGAAGGTCACCTGTGGGGCTGCTGAGCCCCAAACTCTTGGTCAGTATGCTCCAAAATGGCAATATCATGAGTGTACATGAATACATAAATGGTTTCTGTCATTATATACTGTTATGTTGGTATAGTATGACAATGAATGTGTCTGGGAAGATGGATTTTACAAACTCATGAATTTTAAAAGTCTGAGGTTATGTCACTCACTAAAGTATTAAGTTCTGTATAATTCATCTTTGTGTGGAAACTTCTGGTATTTTTCACTCATAACTCGTAAATGGCTGTTTGGTAATACAAATACCTTAATTCTGACTACTAATAGCGTTACTTGCACTGTGGAGTCCATTTCTTACTGGAATCCATCACAAAACAATACTCAGTTCCTCTTATCCTGAGTTATTTGCATAAACAAGTCAGCAAATGCAGGAAAATGAAAAGTGTAGCATAATGCCTTTTTAAGTAGTTAGATCAATTTTATCATAGGTGATGGAGGAGGTATCTGGCCAATTGTTAATAACAAGTCTTTCCCTCATGTCAACAGGCCTTAAAAATACAAAAAAATAAAATAGCCATTTGCATTGCTTTGTCCTGTCTTTATCTTCCTTCCTTCCTTCATCTTTCTCTCTTTCTTTCTTTCTTCCTTCTTTTTATTTAAAAAAAAAAAACACAAAAGGAATCTTTATTGCTCTATAATAAAACACCTTTTAGACAGAGATGGAAGTGTTGCTAGACCATATTGGTTAGAACAATGACATTCTTGCAGGCTGAAAGGTAACAAAAGTGTTCTTACGGTTGAAACGGCAATACACAATTTTTGAAGCAAGCTGCTGGTACCCATTTTATCTATGACTAATGTGTCACAATGATCAGTGAAAGGATGCACTAATGAAATAACAGCTCTCTTAATCACTTGATTAAAGTTGCAATAGGGCTGTATGCAAGGGCGTGTGAGCCAAATTAACATCTGGCACAAGAATAGAAAAACCATATCTGAAGGTAAGTGGATGTCTTTGCAATAGGAAATTATGTTTCCCCTGTGATTATTTAAATTTGTTTTCTGAATATTTTTGAATTGTTTTTCTTTAAAACTTACTGCAGAAAGTAAGCATGTGTCTTGAGGAAAAACAGAAATGGAAATTATTTGTAATCGGATTTGATCTTATGAAAAGCTTAGCACTACAACAAAATATTAAATGCACCCAGTGCTTATTGGATAATCTGAACCATAGGTGGCAAAGTATTTCTATTATAAGTTTATTGAAGAGTATAGAAGTGATCAAAGAAATAACTAGAAGCAGTGGGAAGGCTTGAGACTGAAGAAAGCTGGTTTGCATTCCAAATTCAGTTGTTGAATAGTTGATCGTCTTGGTAAATATATATTTCTCTCTGTGTTTTTTTTTCTCATGCCTGGAAATGGAGGTCAGCAATGCTATGTCATGACACAGAGCTTTGAGAACCACCAACAAAAAGCAACCTATAAGAGGTATATAAATTATGGTCAAGGTTTGCATATTTTCTACACTTTATTTTTTGTTAATCATCAATGTTCAGTGTTATATGATAGCAGGGAATATGAAAATCATAAAATCGCAAAATATCCTTATTTGGAAGGGACCCATAAGCATCACTGACATCCAACTCCTGTTTGTCTTCATAAGTTGCATATAGCTATGTAGGGAGATTTTTTTCTGGATGGACTTTTGTTCTGGTGCTGAATTATAATTTTAGAACAGGGAGAAGTGGTCTCTTCTGGCCTCTTAGCATAAATAAGAAACTTCAAGCAAGTAAGTGGGACCACCTTTCACATCTCCTTGCCTGAGATGCAAGCTGAAAAATTTACAGGACCACTGGACCCTGTCAAACATTGCTTCTGAAAGCCACTGAGACTGTATATTAATTAGAGTATGTCAAGTTTGATCACACATGGTAGGCTGTGCCTCTAAGGAGTTTCAGTCTGTTATGATGCCTTCCCAGCATGTATTTATGTTTGCCTTACCTTGTTATTTAAATTGAGAACAATGACATTGAGAGTGGAAATATACACTGGTGAGCAGTACTAAAATACAGTGTATACAAACCCCTCTCTGAAAGTTTCTTATCTGATGGAAAATGTTCTACTTCTTCCAGCTATTAAGAACCTTTATTTACTCCTATCAGTTTCTGTAAATTGATTAAAATCTCGTGATTTTTTCCTTGATTCAAGAATTCACAAAGCTTATAGACAGCTTGGTGAGTTACTGTTTAACACATTTTTAATCTATATCCATCTGCCATACAATGTTCTTTTGTAATCTTGGTACAAAATATAAACACTAATGAAAATATGATGATTATTATTAGAGTTCTGGTATTCTCATAAACACAATTCAGAGGTGGAAATACATTTTTATGCTCTCTATATGAAAGGAGATATGAGATTTTCCATAATAATAACTCCTTCTATTTCAAGATTTCTTAAAAAAATAAGAATGTTTTCCTCTCTGAAAGCTATTGTTCAGACCTCCATCTGAAATTCTGCTCATTTTTCAAGATGGGTATGATGGACATTGTCCAGAAAGCATCCCGTAAAATCTGCACAGTGATAACATGGAAAATGAATGTGAAACTCAGCCATTAGCATTTACTGTTATGCTATTTATAACTTGCATTGAAAACTGCTGGGAAGGCCTGAGGGAAATATCATCATATGATTATCAAACTCCCTGTTGCATGTAATTGATTAATATTTTTTTCCTTTTTTGATATTTAAATTTAAGGTAGTTTTCTAAAAGTAACTTTTCTCTTTTTTTATGTATTAGTATATAGATATTTCCATATATTTTCAAGATTTATATCTATTTTATCTTGTATTTTTTTGGTTTTATATAATGTTAATTGATCATGAGAATGGTTGATACATGAATATATAGAAAATAACATTATACTGTTAATCAAACATAACAAATGTTGACAGAAATGGCATATTCCACTCTGTGAATATGATTTCATTTATGTAATAAATGAATAATTTTTAAAAAGATAAAAAAATAAAAACAAGAGAGAAGAAAAGTGAATCTTGGCTATTTGACATGAGCTTACCCCCACTTTGGCTCCACGATTTCAAGATAAAGACTGAGGTTAGCCATGTATACGGGCTATGAAAACTCCAGGTCCAGGCTGAGGACAACTCCTATGACTCAGAAACTAAGGAAAACAGAAGCAGGCAGGCTCTTTATAAACTTCACAGTAGTCAAGGTATGCTGGGGACAGAGGTAGGCATATGGTCGATCTGAGACATCCCACTGCCCATGGTGTGGAGCACTGGTGTTGGGCAGGCACCATTTTTGGCTATCTTCTAGGAGTGTCAAAGGTATTCAGGGGGTTATTATTAGCTATTACAAGACTCCAAATTAGTATGCAACTGGAAATAGAGTTGTCAGGCATCTCTATAAAGATTTTTAGTCACACTCAGAATTTGGCATTGGATCATTAATTTCATACTTGGAGAGGCTTTCGGAACATATATACTAGTGATGTTCTTTTACAATGCATAGTACGACTGCTGAGGAGAGAAATATTCACTTCCCTGGCTTCTGTAGCACTCCCTGGATCCTAATCCTGATTCCAAATGGAAGGTCAGGGAACACCATTTTTTTTAAAATTAAGTAGCTTCCTTCTGTTGTGGGGTTGACAAGGGCCCCTCAGTTTCAAGCTACTTCCCATTGTTCCATTTCAGCTACTACATTGTTGTAGTACTGACCTTCCTTCTTGAGAATTATCACTCCATATTACACTTTGTCCTACCTTGGCTCAAAAAATGAGAAATTAAGTGACTATGTCTGTTTTTTTCCTAGATTTCCCATTCAATGAAGATCTTCTAACATGTCTAATATAAGCTGATATTTTATAAAGGACTGGGTCGAAGGCTGAACTCTATATCTGCGACAGGGAGTTGAAAATCCCTCCCTCTTTTTCTATAGCCTGCGTGTAGGACGGTGAGCAGATGATGATAGCCAGTAATGACCACTCTGGCAAAAATCCATCTCCACAAACAAACTATTTGTACTGGTGCACTGTGAAATGAATTGGTAGGGAGAAGAAATAGTAAGTGATACAATCTGTTATCCAGTGTGAGTGGATAAATACAGTCACTTAAGATACTAATAAATCTTCAGTACTCTAGTCCTGAGCAGCAAATTAAAAATGTGTACAACTTAGATCTAACACAGAAGAAATGTTCATTACTGAAATATTCTCAGAGCTTGGAGCACTGAAAAGACCTCGTAGAGATATTTGGCTAGTTCATAGCAAAATATTCATCCTCTTTTTCATATTTTACCTTTTCTTCAGACTGTTCCTTTGGGTTGTATGATCAAGGTTCTTACAGACTTGAAGTTATAATAATTAATAGAAATTAGAAATCAACCATAATCTGTGGGAGAAAAAAAAGGCAAAAAAAGTGCAGTTCTGACATGATTATTCAATATTTGGGGGAACAGATAGCAAAAATTCTCTGTTTTATACCTCTTGTGCTTGCATACTCAAAAGGCAATCACTCTTTCAAAGTTGCTAGGCTCATAAAAATTTCCAATGTATTTTAGTGAATGTAACATAAGGTATTTCTTATTCTTTTCTGCCTAAGTGGTATATGATAAAAGTCTCTCTATGGAATAGGTATGCTTATGCAGAACAGGAAGAATCAGGGTGCTTGAAGTTCTAAGATCTCTTTTTTCATGTCTGTCATTGCTTTTCTTCCTTCTACCAGACTAGAACTGAACATCTGGTCACAAACACATGAGAAATTAATTTCTCAGTACTCCAGTTGTTATCTTCTGCTACTAGGAAAAAAAAAGTCATAAGAAATGACCAATGGAATTAAAATTACGGTCTAATTCAGGTTGCAAAGGGGTTGACTTTGGAAGTGACATTTGGACACTCTTACTGTATTTCAGGCACTGGAAACCCATCACCTTTTACTGACCCTATCAAGTGCTTACCCATCTTTCCTTGACAGTATTCACTGAACCTCTGGGCATGGGTTGTCTGTAGAAGAAAACTTTAAATGGATTTCTCTAAACGCAGTATAGATGGAGGACATAGCAACTTACCTCCAAAATTAATTCCCATTGCTCCCTGTTATCACACTTCCTGTTGATATTTCCCACTGCATTCTAAAACTTCATTTTATGACAAATTGACTTTAGTAATTTTTAAGAAACTGTATTTATTTTTTCCTTTCTTGAGGCTTCCACTGTCTGTTCTCACTGTACACCTCTTATATTCCCTGAGAAGTCAGGTATAGAAATGAAGGCTCTGTTGCAGGGTATTGAAACCCACTTTTTACTGAAACACTAAGCACTGTCTTTCTGGATCTAGGTTTGGAGTAATACGAGGGTAATAAAACTCTAAATCTCTTCAGGGTGTCTAATATTATAATGATATACATACTATGAATCCAGTCAACTTCTAACCACCAAAGACTAATGTAGATTGTAGGCAGGAAGAGAATTCTATGATTTAGTTTTTAGTCAGTGAAAAGTAACAGAATTATTTATATTCAGATCTCAGATACCCCAAGACAGTTTTCAGCCAAGTGGTCCATTCATATTTAAAGCAGAGAGAGAGAGAGAAAGAGTGCATATATTTTTACTTTTTGAAGAAATATAGCAGGAGGAAATTGATTCATGAACTCATTATATCTTGGTGCAAAGAAATGCATGTCACGTTGAAATCTTCAGTGATTTCAGTAATAGGTAAACTATCAAAATAATGAATAAAACTTAAATAAGGAACGTTTTCAATATCAGAGGCACCTTCAATATAGTCTGAGTCGCAAGGATAATTTGAGTCAGTGGTAAACTACATGTAAGAACCTGGAGTCCTGAGAGAGGGTTTAAATTAAGAACAAAATCACAGGACTATTTTTGAAGGGAATATTTCTATGTATCACAATTCTCGTGAAAGCTTTTTCCCCTCTTTCCAAACCAGTGTTAGACTGCAATGAAGTGTGATGCGGGTACATTAATAGCACTGCTCATTCACAATAAAGTTAAAACCTGGTACGTTTCAGCTCCTTACAGGGAGAGCAGGGGTAGGTTCATAGGTCCCTTTTTTCCTGATATGTGTTTAACTCTTTGAAATAGCCTTATTGCAAACCAGCTTAGCTTTGCAGCCAACTAGTGGTGTTATAATAAAACTTTTCAGTGAAATTTTTTTGCTAGTACAGACCACTGACCATCAGTGCTCTGATACTTGGTTCGGAATGGCAAATATTCCCTTCTTAAGTAAATTTTGATTTAATTGTTGACTTTGTATTTTATTTAGTTTTTAGTCTCTACTTTAGGCTCAAATTTGAAATATAGAGATGTCCATATCTTGCATCTGAGTCTTCCTTGCATTAAAGGAAATTTAACAGGGAGAACCAAGATGAGTGAGCTGAATCCCTAAAATGGAAAGAGTAGAAACACTGATGCAACTGTCTTATAAATTAGGCAAGCTGTCAAGTCAGCTGGAAGCAGGTAGGTATTGTGCAAAGACAGCAAAGGTCTCAAAGGATGGATGGGATTACTAACTCCATAATTTTCTTTTCAAAAAAGAGACAAGCCTTGAAATCAAGGCAACAGGTATTTTGTGGCCTTTGATTTCAGCCGGTGCTTATATTCAACCTTATATCCCCAACAAGTTACTAGAGATTCTGCAGTCATTATATAAACTATTGTCTCTATGTGCGAACATTATAATCATAAAGACTGCAGTGGAGCTGCCAGCTCTCTGGCTGGTGCTGTGGTCATCCAGAGAGAAGCTGTTTGTCATTAATTGCTTCTATGTTCCCTGATGTGATGTATTCGAGTAACAAAAAAAAAAAAAACAAAGCCTGCCTCGAGTGACAGATGGAGGCTCCTGCGGTTAGAAACAGTATCTGGAGACTCACTAGGGGAGAAAAGGCCTGTAGCTAGTGGTGCTGTGTCTGGCGAATATCTGTAGCAGGAGTTTTGCTGATAGAGGCTGAATGAACTGCATTAGATTAATCAATTTCTTCTGCTGCCAAGAAACAGTTAGTTTAGTCTAACTACTGACATAATTGGAGATATTTCGTGTTGTGCTGAACTACTGACATAATTGGAGATATTTTGTGTTGTGCTGATCGCCTTTGGTCTAATCAACTAAAACATGGTAATTATACAGTTTATTTCTGATGGTCCTTTCAAGACAAAGCAATCTATAGCTATTTATCAGCCCATGTATTCACCTCAGTTTCATACAGTCAAGGAATAGAATTGTTGAGGTGGTAGAGGACTTTCATTGGAGCAAAAGAGCTCAAAATGGTAGCAGTCTGATCATCTTCATAGGTATTGATTGTCATCGGTACTGGTCCTCCCAAACCAGTAAGGGCAAAACCTGATGGGACCAGATGAAGCAGGTCTGTAGAAGTAGGAAAAATGACTTGCCAGTTTTTTCTGGTCTGTATGTCCTTGCAGTGTACACAAACTGTCAAAGAACGGTTTGAGTGTACTGTCAAAGAACAGTAGATGCGTGAGAAATACCAGGGGAATATTTTCTTTCAGTATTTCTTCTGTGTCAGATGATTTCCAAAGCTAATGGAATAAACGATGAATTTAAGGGATTTTTAATAAAGACTTCGAGATGGAATAGTGAAATACGCCTATCAGGAAGAGACTAACTTAATCTCAAACTGTACAACAGAATCAATCTGACATTGTAAAGACTTTGGAGATGTTTGAAAATCTGGAATACAAAAGATCAAATTTGTGAATGCAAGGTTTTCCAGAGGGAAATGAGAGAGAAAAGAGGCTGTCATTTTATAAATAACTTTTAAAGGAAATCTTTGTGATCAAGTATGTGTGTGCCTGGTTTTGCAATAAAATGGCAAATCCTTCTGCTGAAAAGTTATCAAGTGCAGTGACAGTAGAATTTCTGATCCTCTAAAACTTGGTGAAGATTTTAGAATTTACCTGGAAGGGAATTTAAAGTATATATGGATCTATGAAACACCTGTGGTATATTGATACAATCTGACCAATGAACTGGCATTTTGGCTGCAGAATGATTTTTCTAGCAGCAGAAGGTAAACACCAGTCTGTTCATATCAAGTATCCTTTTTTTCTCCTGTTCTTTTGATATTTCATTGGCACCTGTGACCAGGCAGTATTTTTTTTATACTGTGAAGGATGAATGAATGTGGTAGATTTGCTCCCCTGTTTGTTAGAAGATTCTTAGAATGTTCTCTCTTTGTAAAATTAGTGTATAAACTTCACAACAACCAAAGATGTAATAAGCAAAGATGGTAGGGTTTTTTTCCTGTTAAAAGCTTTCTTTGGCCCATTGGGATCACAAGGGCTCTAACCTAGATTATTTTAAAAGGGATGGGTGGATGACGCAGAAAGTTTCAAATTCTGCATTTTCTTTGTCTCTTTCCAAGTCAGAAAGGATAGGAGAACACTACTTGTGCCAACCTTATCTTGCATATATGGCAAATATAGGCACTGAAAGAAATGAGGCTGCACACACGCAGAGTTTGATTTTGGAACTTGTCCGCCGATCTTTCCGGTATTCCCCTTTCATTTGGGTTTCTTTGTAAACAGTACCTGTTGTTGTGTTCAGTTAACCAGAATTCCCAGGATCTTGCTACACTGGTGTTTTGATTCCACACATTCACACTCGTATCATGTTTGACTGTTTTCAGCCACGGGAAAAACACGCAGACCATGCAGACCATTAAGCGGTGTTCGCCCTGAGAACACAGCACTCCCTTTATCAAAAACACCAGTCAAGGACAAAGCACTCCTTTTTGATCCTAAGTCACTGAGTGCAGGTGCTGCTGGCTAGCTGGCTTAACTTTTTCCCACAGCATATAGTGGTCCTTATGATTTTGAATTTTGGCATTCACACTTTCTAAACATACTTTTTCATGCAGCCAAGTTAGGTCCTTTCATTTTAAATTTAACAGATACAAAATTTTCTGGGCATATTCAGCATTCTCAGACGTCATAAGGTATGAGCAGCCATCATCTGCTGTAACCAGTAAAATTGCAATTGCCACTGGAATTCCTCCACCTTAATGACTCTACATTGTGTGGCTGTCAGGAGGCTTGGGCACAGTATTTCTATCACCAGTGGTTCCTTCTGAACAGCCTCAAAATACCCTCTTTTCCTCTGTATATCAAAACTATGAACAGTATAAAGAGCAAGGCCTATATATTTAATTTTGCCCTACTGTTTGTGACTGTAAAAATAGCAGCTTGATTTGAAAGGAGAACCTTTAAAAACTCTTTCAAGACTAAAGTGTTCATACAAATCACTGAGTTAATTATATATCCTAAAAAATATGCAAATAATCTTTTTAGTGGTGAATTAATCAATGTTAATCACTTGAAAAATAGCTTTTAAGTGTGGGATTTTTTACAAAAATGTGTCAAATTATTTAAAGTTCTCATGGTGAAAGTACATTTTAATAGTTCTGTTTTAGTTCTTTTTAATAGTGACAGATGAATCCTCCCTATGTTATGCTGATGTTGAGCAACAGACACAGTAGGCAACCATAGGTGTAAACTTCTTACGCTGGGTCCCAGAGTCTTGCACAGGTTTGTAAAATAGTAATTTAGATTTCACATTTTAATATTTCATTTTAGATGTCTATGGCACAGCAGAAATAATCCCAATGAAAATGTAAAAAGTATAGCAACTGAGACACATTCAAACGAGGCACTTGACCTCTTCTTTAGAGTTATGGACATAAATTGCTGCCTTATCTGAAAACATGGTATAAAATAGTTCTCAAGACCAGAGCATAGGAATGAATTTGGATCAGAACTTTTAGTTCATAAATTATTTTACATACCCATATCCATGTCCCAAAGATGTACTTATTTCTAATGCCTCCTTTGGTGAGGGTCAGCACAAGCCTAAAAAGTAAGATAGTCAGTTCTCTGTGCCTTCCTAAGATCTGCTGTAGCGGTAGACCCTGTGCTTTCAAGCACACCTAGACACAGGGACCACAATACTGCTACTGTTCAAGCTGGGGCTATATGTACCTTTACATCTGAACCCCTACTGTAACTTTTTGAGTCTCAAAATTTTCCAGTATTTTGACTTGGGATTTACATATCCAGAATCCCACACAGCTAGTCAGTCATCACAGCGTCTCCTGGAACACGCCCAGAAAGTGGCAGCAAAAATTCATGGCATCCTCTGCGCCCAGGTTTTAACAGCAGGCTCAATCAAAAACTCTTACCTAGATGTTTAGGTAGATTTGTAGCAACGTAAAAATTCCAATCTTCACAGTAAAACAAGGTTTGTGCATTGGCTGCATGCAACACACTGGGATCTAGCCAAGACCTAAATGAAAATTATTAGTGTAATATTACTGTGAAAATTGAATCCCTAGAAATTCTCTAGAAATGTGTGTGTGTGTAATGTGTTTTCCACACTAAAACTCATTTTCTTCCTATCTGTGACTATGATGAGGTAAGGTGCTACCACTATGTGAGACACTAACTAACACTCTATTGATGAACTACAGGATTTTGTACAGTATGTCTGTAATACTCCAAAGAAGTATAAAACAAACTACTTACAAAGTTTACAAAATTAAACTGAAATCTGAGATGAAAAAAAACTGAGATGAAAAGTTCTGTGGAATGTACTAGACTTTTTAGATTATTTTAGAAATAAATAAAAGGGGAATGCAAGGTCTGTAAAGAAATCCAAAGAATTATGTGTCCTTTTATATTGATAATAGCAAATAGTAAAGGACTAGACCTTTAAATTGTGTGATTAATATTCATTCATTCATTCATTCATTCATTCATTCATTCATTCAGTCAGTCAGTCAGTCAGTCAGTCAGTCAGTCAGTCAGTCAGTCAGTCAGTCAGTCATACATTCCTTCCATAATCTGACTCAAAATCTCAGCTATATTGTGCATTTGAAGGAAGACAATTGTTGAAGTGACTGCAAAACTTCGAATAAATTAAATTATTGTCTTTCAACATGATGATAGAATCTACATGCTTTCAGTTAAATACTTATGTTTAAAGTTATTAATTGCATATGTAATGCAAGTATACAAACAATAAAGTAGGTACCCTACATTCTGATTTTGAAATTTCCTGCAGTCCTCACTTGCTATAACTGAGGTCTTTGACACTCTAAAAACTGGTTGAGTTGGGTGAGGAAGCGGTTCTTTGGTACCAGGACCTCTACTGCAGTGCATGATCGACAGGTGACAAAAGACTTCTTCAATCCATGCCGTAGCAAGAAAGTAACTTTCCATGATATATTTCTGTACTTCTTGATTTCTGTGTGATGAACCACTGAGACAGCTAGGCTTTTAAAGAGGTTCACAGTTTGCTGTCCCGCTGCTGTTTCTTTTAGAAACAGCAGAATGCAGAAATTCCTTCAAAAATAGCCCTTCAGATTCCTTCAACTAGTCAGATAATTATCAGAAATAGCCTGCACGGTCAAATATTCTGCATCTGGCATCAATCACATACCATGGGAGACAGGTACACTGTGCCATAAATAAAGGAACTAAAATTTGCTTTTTAATGCCTGTTCACTTTTCTTCCCAGTGGTGGTCCATTGCTGGTGTGCAAGTGAAGACTAGGTTTTATACATATCAGGCCACAATACTACTGCTACAGGAGGGATTTATTAGCATAAACGGTGAGAATTTTTGTTAGTTAGTAGATTGTATTCAGTTCCATCCCCTGAGTTATTACATTAGATAATATTGCTCCTTCTCAGGACTCAGGCAAAAAAAAATTGTAGGATCAATTTCTATTTTCTTGAAAGAAGGCTTATATCAAATCATACTGTCTAACAGATATACTCTGCAGAAATATCTGATATACTATCAGAAATATTTCTGAAATATTTTTGATCTTTTTTATGAGATTCTGCTCAGGAAAAAGACTCCATGTTTTTGTCTGATTCATCTCTAATCAAAACGAACAGTATGAAGGAGTCTGGAGGTTGGGTTTTACACCTGAAAGTGAAGGAGAGCTGGTAACATGGCAGAATCCTTCACACTCAGGACTCAGAAATACTGATAAATGCTAGTGATGAAATCCTAACCGCCCAGCAATGACTGACACAGATGTTATTTTTGTAGATAACAGTCTTATGGTACACGAAGCATTAGTCATATCTTTTAAATAATTCAGGAGAATATTAATATACTCCAACTGCCTTGTACTTAAGATTGACAGGTGTGTTTAAATTAACCTCTCAAACACCCGGACAATTCAAGACATGAATTTACTGCAGGACTACCAGCTTTAAGTGCCTGATCCTCCAGTCTTTTTGACTCCAATAACAGGATTGATAGACCTTGCATGGTCAGACAAGGGAAAAGAACTTTTGTTCTCTTCCAAATACACATTGATGTCAGTCTTTTAGGAGGAAAAGCACAGGAGTAAATTTATATCCCACTTCACTTGTGTTGGTACGGAGTGGAAGAACTGGTAGCATTACTCTGAATGGTTAAAAAGACCATTAGGATTTAGTCTGAAGGTAATGTTTGCCAGTCACTGTCAGGGCATTACTATGACAAATGAAGAGTTGTTTTTTTTTACAAAGAAAATAAACTTACTGGTGGGGAAAATAGGGTGAGAAGGACTCATTTGACAAAGGCTGTGAAGTAGTGGAATCGTATTGTTTGCAGAACAGGTTTTCAAGTCAGGTAGCAAAGGAGGGGAACAGGGACCATAATCTTGCTTGTGGCATGAACCACTCACTAATTGTAGTGTTCTACCTCTGCATAACCTCTCCCAGGGCTGTGCGGCACCCACATTTCTGTCAGGCACCTCTTTCTAATATATGGATCATAAGTGGGATTAGCTCAAATTTGGTGATGTGTGAAAAGTACTCATTCTGGCTGACTGTACTTTTAGTCCTATGTTTGTGTACCCTTGATGCTGTGTGGCTTTTGTTATTTCTGCAGCTGAACCAAACTTTTGCTTCACCCAACTGTCATGCTATGGTTCTCATTTGTAGAACAGGTAACATTTTTTGTTTTTACTCTGAAATGTGGCAAATAGGAGTATTGTTATATCTACCTTTCACAAAGATTAAGTAAAACACTAACTACCTTCCCTATCTTATGAAAACAAAAAAACAAAAAAACAAACACGAAACCACAATGCAACAAAATCAAAACTCTTTTCTCAATTGTCTGTTACCTAAGTAACAAGAAACATGGTTTTTCCTTGTTCATCATAAGGCAGCATTGTTAGGTGAAGCAGAATCCAAATACCCAGGTTACATTTTCTTCACACACCTTTCACTAGTTATGAATTTTAGCAAAACTGTGAACTTGCCAGGTAGTTCAGGAAAGAGGAAGAATCAGAAGGGACCAGAGAGGAAAATTTTTGAGGTACAAAGGATATAAAATGGTATTTTATAGCCAAATGCTCACTTCACAGAATGTCTATGGATTTAGAAAACACATGTACGGTTACAATTATTTCCAAGACACACAACATGATCTCAAGCACAAACCTTTATATTGGAAGCCAGATCCTCCCAACACAAAAAATATTCGTGTCCTAATCTGGGTTGTGTTATGGTTGCACAACAGCTTAATGTGCTGCCCTGCCAAATCTGGCTGCAGGGCCCCTTCACCCCACAGGAACGACTGCCAACAGCTCCTTGGCAGCTGCAGTTTGTGCCAGTTGTACCAGCACTGCACGCTTTCCTCAGGCCCTGGGAATGCATCCAGGAGCTTCCAAAAGTCCCCAATGTCCTTGCATTGCCTTCTGAGCTCTGGGGACGCAGCTGAGGATCTTCTACTTTGTGTCTCTGGGGTAATACTTTTATTTTCATTTAAACTAGGAATTTGGAAAAAGAAATGGTTTAACTGACCCTTTAGGATCATTTTATTCCTCTGCAAGTGGTCTATTTGTGTTCTGCACCTCCAGGAAGATGGGAGAAGCAAGACATACATAGCAATTCTTTTCAGTAAATGCAGAAAAAAATTCTTTGAGGTTTACATTAGGAAGTTGACTTTGGACGTACGTTGGAGCTTGGACAGGAACCTAAAGTGATTGACAGTGACAAACAGTGATGTACTATTCTAGGAAAATTAGTATATGTCGGCTATGATGAGTTTTAAAGACATTAATGCTCAAACTTGTTTTTCCTTTTAAAAGATCCTTTATTTTTTAGACGTACTTTTTTTCAGTGCAGTTGCAGCTGTCAGCACTGACAAGGTTGAATTTACTAATTCATGTCTTCCACTTCTACTCTGTAAAGAAGCTAAATTGCCTAATGAAAAAGCTCCCAGATTAGATTTTCTTTTTAAATAGCGATAATAATAAAGTGGGTTCTTCATCTGTAATTCCAACTTTTATCTGTCCAAGACTGTGACTAGAATGAGGGAGAAAGAACGAGGAAACAAAAAGAAAAATTATAGCTGTTGTAGAAACAATTTTTTATATATATAAATCTGGTTTCTTTCATGTATTTTCTTTCTTCTAGCTGATAATTGCTGAAATACTTTGCCTGCTTTATATTTTTTCTCTTTTGTTCTGTATCTGTCTCTCTCTATACTTGCGACAAGTAATAGATGTGTTTTGCTCCTGAGCATTTTGTGTCATAGGTTTGTGTATGGCTGGGTGGCTGACTGAATGGGTCTCATAAAGAGTTAATTCAAGCTTCAGACTTTTGTATTTCAGGAGTCAAAAAATGATTTATCCACTGCCAGGAGCTGATATCTATCACATCTGTGGAAATGCATAACTAAAGCAGGTCCTAATGTCCCAGGGCAAACAGGGACCTGTGAATAACAGAAAAACCTGCTGTTAAAATAAACCCAGACTGAAAAACACAAGAGATACACACTGTCAGCAAAAACACTCTTAGAACTGCAGCTGTATCACACACACAAAGGGATGTCCAGGACAAAGAGTGCTTGCCTTGGAAATGGCTTTTAATTTACTGTGCCTGGATACTGACTGTTTGCTCTCAGAAAGGCTATGAAAGTGCCCAAATCCAGATGAGCCTCCTAAGGTTCTGACTGGGTTTATTTACAAGGCAAATTCTTTGGTAATGTGACTAGGGAAAGTCCAGTCTAGCATGAATGTCTAAGAACATGTGGTACATAATGTCACAAATCAAGCAGAAGAATAATCCATTAAATGGAAAAGAAGGTGAAATTTCCCCTTGGTTGTGAATGTCAGGCTGAGCAGATAGTTTCAAGTATCCCCAAAATGGTTCATATTACTGAAGGTACATGAGACTTAATTTTACTCTATATTTTTTCCACAATTATGTGACATGAGAATATATATTTGTTTTTGTCTTTTCACATCAGACTTTATTTTCAAAATTGTCTTTATCTGTTTTTGGAAATGTGCTCAAATATAGTCATATCTGGGAAAAGACCAACCGTATTCTGATTTCTATTGAAACTTTTTATAAAGACTAAGACAAATTTAAAATGTATCAGTGGAAATTTGGAGCTGGATTGGAAATTTGAAGTTCAGGAACAATTTTGGTCTTTTGCTACATATTTTTGTGTGATATATTTCTGAGTCTTGTTCTTTCAGCGTAGAAACCCAGATTCAAATAAAATTTTGAAAAAAATTGGTGAATTTTTAGAAATTTCCTCTTCTCTAGGAAAGTCATAGGAACTAAATTCACCTTGCTTTGCAAGAACATTTTTGACCAACCAGCACTCCAAGTCCATTAGTATATTTGAACAACTCTCAGCCAGTATTTCTAACAGGGGTAATTCATGTTGTGTCAGAGCCAATACCCATCTCTACCAATTGGTTGACAACCTTCTATGTTCCGTACACAGTTAAGCTTGGATACAGATTGCTGTGAAGTAAAGAACAATTGAAGTGTACTTTTTGTCATTGTGTCTTAAAAAAGGGTCAGTTCCAGATATTCCTTTTTCACTGTCATGGATGTTGTCTTGTCTGTGAGACAGTTTCACAGAAATTTTCTAGATGTGAAAGTAAATCCAAATAGGTGCTCACTAATGATACTCACTAAGAATAGTAAGAACAGAGTAACCAAAGGAAAAGGAAAAGCATGCAACATGGAACTGCTAAAGCTCATCCAAATACGGTTGACCTTGGCATGCTGCAAGAGATGCCCTCCCTGAACCTAACTCATGGTAATACTTAGTAAAGTTAAAGCAGAGAATACTGAAAAAAAAATTTCTGTAAACAAGGGGGCTGCTTTACCCTGATTTCTTTCCATAAAATGTCCACTCAGCGAGCTTGCAAGACTAAGTAGGATGTTCTTGTTTCCTGGAAGTAGTCTTGTAACTTTTGGACTACTTGGATGTTAGAAAATGTTCATTGTTGAGTCACACACCCAAACTGAGGCTATTTCAGCAGTTTTACAGTACAATGACTAATTGCTCCTGATTGTCTTTACTATTGTCTATAGTAAAGCAGAAAAGTCAGTGTCAGAGATATTTTCCTGCTATGTTTCATAGCTTTGGAGTAATTTCTTTTTAGAAAAAGTAATCTACAAAATGTCCCTTAATGAACTCAGAGTGCCAAGGTGATGTGACCCCAGTGTCCTTGTCAGCTGTCCCCAGGTGGAGGCTGATTTGCTTCCAGACCAGTCTTCCCATGGAGACAGAGCTTCTGAACCGTCTGTTAATTGTCCATGTTAAATGTAGATCTTCTACAGAGTTCGACCAACTCTCTCCTACATATGAAATAAGAAGTTGTTTAAAGGTACTGTGTATGCAATTCTCTAAATGAAAAAGTGATGCAGACTGATTTATGAGAATGCTTAAACATACACATACCAAGATTTAACCTAGGTCAGACGTGATACCTAAGTCTTGTTTAGTTCTGCATTTTGGATGTGCTTTAGCATATACAAAATAAGTCTATACTTTGGTCATGCTGATTCCAAAAATCTTGCAACTGTTAATCATGAAATATCAATCACAAATGGAAAACAACTACTTTAGAGTTGTGTAAGGGCCCGTAGAAGGTCACAACTACATTTTTGACTTATCAGAATTTCAAAGGCATCAGAATATGAATGTGCGCTACTACTCGTATTGAAAAACACAGGATATTACTAGTAGGGCTGAATGAAAATCTCATCTATAGCTAACATTATTCCTAAACAAAAATAAAGCAAAAAAAGTAAAAGTCTGTTTCAGAGGAAAACAGCTTCATACACACATGAAGTCCCAGTTGACAAATGTCACTCTACTCCTATATTTGCTTCTACATATGTCTTTACTATTCACTAGATTCAGTACCATTCACCCTCTCCCTGGCATTATACTTTCATTCTATATTTAATTCTTATCTGTTGATTACTAGCTGTTTCTGATAACAACATATTCCCATCTGATAGAGGTACATCTTCAGATATATCGGAGTTAAAGTTGTTTCCTTTCTTTGACCCTGCTTTGCTGTTGAGCATGCATTGACATACAAACCCCTTTTGTTATGCAAAGTTTGATTTTCCAGGACTGAATGCTGAGAATTCGTCAGTAATATGTTAGCAGACAAGCTCAAATATTGTTCTTCATTCACTTGTTGACTGACAGTTATACTCAATTCCTCCAATGTCTCCTTTTATCAGTATGAAAGTCTGTCTTCTCATTACCTCATAATATGATGTGATCTGTCGTCTCTCCCAATTGCCCTTTTAATAGTATCTCCAAGACAACCCAGAAATCAGCTTGTAAACTATTCACATATTCCTACCTTGATTATATGAATAACCCAACTTTACACCTAAAAGCAGGAGTTTGTATTAAATTCTATCCGGTAGTAAACCTCTGATGTCCTAAAAAAAATGTTCAAATAGCAGCTTAACTTTGAATCATCAGTCAGGATTCTTAGTGAAATATACATTATCTGAGGTCAAGGCACGTGGTTACATGCAGGCATTAGTAAAATATATAGTACTTACTCCTCCCCTCTTCCTAAGATTGCTACTTTTTTTCCTATCCAGGCAACTACAGAGCAAAGAGAACCTTCTTTTAATTTTCTTAAACACAGGCTTGGGTATCTCATGAATCTGGTGTGAACGTGTAGCTGCTGCTACAGTTCCCTCCATCACCAGTGAATGCAAGAACTGATCCTAGGACAGTTCATTTACCATGTAGCCCCCCTTAGTGGGAAGGGAGTACCTGTTGTTAACTTGAGCCAAGAGCATTTTTGGGTTGTGCCCAAGACATGGTGGGAAGAAAATAAGGAGAAATTGTATGTGTCCAGGTTTGGATTTCACTTTAAAGAACCAAATTATTTACAATTTTTCAGTTTTGTTATTGTTTGAGGGACAAGGAGAGAGAAAGGGCACCTTACAAAAGAATATTTCTGATAGGTTAGACAGAAAAGGTTCCTACTAAAATGCAATTTTGAATATATAAACTGGACCAGGAAATTAACGTTTACTTTGTTGGATGAAGAGTTGTATAGATTTTGTGCTGGCATTCTGCAGACTGTGAATTTCACAGACTAGTGTAAAAGAAACTCCTAAATCGAGTCAGGAACTGAATTTCAGATTTTGGCAAACTTTAAACTAGCCCTAAACAAAATGTTTAGAATTTCCCTTGCTTATACTCCTTAAGAATAAATTTGACATTTGGTATAATTTTCAGATGGCAAAGCTTGTTTTTCAAAACAAATGTACATGCACAGACACATACACAGAACTTGGTTTCACCTTAGTTCTGTGTATTTTTGCAAAGGCTGTGAAGGAAATATGACACACAGATACCTTGACTTTGTCCTCCCTAAAGGGAGCAACTGTGTAACTTCCAATACAATTGCCTAGAATTATACTTGTAAGATACTGATGCATATGACAGCTTTAGCCCACTTCTCAGAATGAATGCTTTGTATATACAAGGAATGCAGAAGGTATCAGCCACTTCTCTTTCTGGCCACTGGACTGATGCTGTGGAAAATTAATTTCCATCTGGATTCTCTCACTTCCTCTGCTCTTATATTTTGGTTTCAGAATAACAGCCCATGACTGAGAGTAAGCATAAACAGTAGTAAGGAAGTAAGGCATGGAGGCAAGAGAGCAGATGGCAGAAGGTGAAATGGAAAGCAATGAGGTACAGACATTTATACATATGCAGTTAGTTATACAAACAGATATGTCTGGGTATAGTTCACAATCTCAGGATCTTGCTTCATAAAACAAGAAAAAATTCAGACATTAATTTTTAACCATTACTCTCTCCTTATACATCCAAACTAAGGCTTTATTATTTTATTTCAATTTGAATAGTAATACAAGTGAAAATAATCTTGACTTTGCAATATTGATTAGCTCTGTGCTTTGGGCATTCAGCTGAGATGGTCTCTCTCACATCTCAAGCAAGTAGCAAAGCTGTCAAAACACAGATGACCCAAAATATTTAGCTGTTCATGTAAAATGGAACTGCTCCAGAAGAGAAATAATTAAGAAGAACGAGGGCTTTGCCTGAGTATCATACCTGCTATCATCCTTTACTAACCACTGAGCTTTTGTGGGCAGCTGTTTTGTTAATATGAATGTAATTTTGGTATTCATGAGAGAGTATCTTTGAAGAAATGTCGTTGTGTCTAAAATCCCTTTATCAGCTTTAGTGAGGAGGATCTACTGAAGGACAGGCTGAAGGAGTAAACAGAGGGTTAGACAGATGATGAGAAAAGCACTGAATACTCAGCATCAAGTGATCAAAACTTGTCAGTGCAAAAGATTTGGTCAGTAGAGCTAAAGGAAAAAGGGGATAGAGCACTGATTGTAAGCTTTGGCTAGAAAAAGCTAACATTTTCAGCAAAGTGACAGGTTTGAAGTGCGTTAAGAGTATTGGGAAGAGAAAAATCCTGCTGATGACTGTACTGCTCAATGAACCTTTGCTTCTGCATCTTGAGCACTGGACAAATAGATCCCTTTCCCCATACTTTGTCACAGAGCCAGGTGCTTATATCTCCTGCGGGGAAGATGAGAAGTGTAAATGCCAACTCATGTAGCAGAGAGGAGTTGACTATAGGTTCCCTAGTAAGAACTGTTTAGGATGGTTTCTGATTTCATATGATGATGACATTTATGTAGAGGTATGCTGGCTCAAGGGCACTTTTTTGCTAATTTAATTTTCAACCTGTTGACCACACACATAATTCCACAACTGTGAAATTGCAAGCAGTGCAATGAAGAGATTGCTCAGGTTTTAAAATCATTATTCTTATTTAAATTTTTAATATTTTCCTTCCTCTAAATTCTTTTAAAAATCTACTTGTTTTCAGTTTTATAAAATCTTGTTTAAAAATCACAACATTTTTGAGCTACTTAAGTATTTCCATGAATTAGACTCAGAAAAAAAACTATGTGCTTAATATTTTTAAGTATTACTTCCGTGTATTTAGACCATATAAACTGTTACTATTTAAATTTCAACAGTGTTCTGTAATACTTAGATGAACTTCACAGGTATGTGTGATAATTGCAGCAAATTAGAAGAAGATGAAAGAAATCCAAACTAAAGAAGTCACCATTTTCATAGGTTTGAATTCGTGTCTTAATTGGTTCTGAACTACAAATGAGAATCAAAGTGGAGAAAATCACCCAAATTTACCCTCCCCCTTAGTCAGTGGTAAGCTTCACAGGACCCTCCCCAAGCCAAATAAGGTCAGGAAGAATGTGCTAAGCACTGAGTGTGCTAAGAATAAAGTTGAACTGGGATGGATAAGGTTACTTTGAACTCTATATTTCATGTTTCCTGACATACCCCCCAAAGAACTGCAATTATGCTGGCGAGGCTGCAGGAGCGTTGAACGGTTCTTTCCCAGTTCTTTTGATTTTTGTTGCCTTTCCATGAGTTCCTGTCCTGTTTAGAGCTGTGTCTTTTTACTTTTTATTTGTAGTGTGTGTGGTTCTGAGGATATTAGAAAAATGTGCCGAAGGTTCACTGTGAGGCATGGCTATTTTTGTTAGAAGCTGATACTTTACACTGAGCTTTAAGTGGTGCCTCTGGAAGACCTTGGGTTGCTTTGGGAGGGCAGGATTCTGCAGAGGAAACAGACATTTCAGAGGGGCACAAAAGAAGAAGGAACACAATTAGACAAAGCAGAGGACCTCCCTCCTTCTCATTCTTCAGCTCCTGCAAGAGCCAGCAACCCAGAAGTACAATCTAAGCTGCCACAGTAGATCTTGACCATTTTAACAGAGTATCTCTTACCATCATCATGGCCGAGATTACAGCAGAAGGTACAGTAACTCTTTTCAAATATGATTAACCAAAAATTATATATACTTTAACGGTATAATTGAGCTAGCATGTCAAAAAGATTTGTTGCTCTTTATCAAACAATGCTTTTACTCCAGGATCATTTCATTTTGTGTGCTGGATTGCCTTTACTTTTCTTTCCTGTTTTTTCTTTCCTTTTTTTTTTTACTTTTTCAATCCTGTAGCCTGAGTTTTTACCAGTTACTGAAGCTAGTTCTCTGTACACCTCTAAAAATAGCCTTAGTCTCATTTGCAGAACATCACCATTGAGGCAGCTCCATTAGAGTGATACAAGAGGGGAATGCCTAACTTTTCAGGACATTCTACTCTCAAGCCCTTGCTCAGGTAGTTCCTTGTAATCAGAGATTTGCCAGAGTCAGAACAGTTTAGTTTGTAGGCCCTGATTTTTCCATAGGGAGCACAGATTATTTGTGAACTGTATATGTAGTCACTGAAGGACAAAAGGTAAAAAACCCTTGAAATCCTTATTCAGATAAACATCTAAAGGAGGCAGAGAAAATTGTGCTGAAATAGGTGTGCCAAAGCTTGGCCTGCAAGAATGAAAGGCAATAGTATTAACCAATAAATACATATTCTAAAATACGAATGTTTCATGTACTTTAATATTTACTGACCATTCATATTTAAATAATATTTTAGATGCATAACAATATTTTATCAGCTGCAGACAGAGGATATATTTAAAATGCAACCCTCTTTAATACTGAATATTTTTGTTGAATTTCATTCCAACTTTTTTTTTACAGTGTTTATCTGAATTTAATAATGACACTACAAAAGGTACTTTTAAACAGTCTTCTGAAGGTTATTTTTATTCTACTTCTCATGGTTATGTTGTCTTTCAGTGCATGAAAGCTGTAGTTTTCATCTTCCATTTTTTATTGTTCATGCTTGTAAGAGGATTCTGCATTAAGTGCTACTAATGAGTGACCCCCTTCCTTCCAAAAGGTTGATATTAAGGGTGTGTCAAATTGTACAATTGTTGCTTGATGTCTGGTTAGCCATAGCAAGGAGGCAATGGGATTTTTTAATCAGCAGTTGGACTGATCTCTAATTTACTTCTGGCTGCAAGTACTGCCAAAACAGGTGTCTCAGCCTGATCACTGAGACAAACACTAGCTTATTTGGATATTCTTAACCAATTTTGTTGGAAACATTGGTTAGTTTGTAGCTGTGATCGGGGAAATCTGTGGAATAACCAAATTAGTAAGATTTTTAGTCCAAAATTAATACTAAAAATAAAAAACTTTTCAATCAGTCTGGAAGTGACTTTTCAGTCATTTAGTTTATTGAAGAAAGAGAATGAAAGATCCTAAAATGAAATCAAAAACCCCATAATAAAAGGAAACAAAGGGTCTGAAAATGTTTTTATTGCGCTTTTACAGTGTTTTTACAGGTGTTCCTCAGCTTTGAGTGTCTTTCTTCTGTGTTTTTTTTTTGTGCAAAGCATAGACTTTAGGTGATAAAGAACACCAGCTCCACAGTAAGCTGACCTTCTGTATGACGGGTAAATAAACCATATAATTAGTTTAGTTTAGTTTATTTTCTCCTAGTTTTGTTTTCACACATTTGGAATGGACTTATGTTGATAGACTGATTTTTAAACTCTGTAGCTATGAGATGGAGATCTTACTCATGGAAGAAAAGTAAGAATTCCACCTGAGGCTAACATTTCACTGCAGTTTACTTTCCTCCGGGGCTAGTACTGGCACTCACAGTCTGAAAGTTTAAATATAAACTTCAGCAACATACAGTTTGGTTAAATAAAAAATGTATTAAAATACCTGTTGCTTCACAGAATTCCTTTTTTATTGGTTTTTTTTTTTCCCATACTACATCCCATCCCATGATTTTCTGAGATCTTCATGACTTTATTAGGATTGCAACACTTGCTCCTTGGGATAGGTATTCATAACTACCTTACACTGTTAGTCTCACATCAGCCAGACTGCTGGGGTCCTTGCCTTTTGAGGTACCATGCTGACACATCAGACAGCAGGGCACAATAGTGATGCAGGCTTCAACTCTGCCATGGCCCCTGTAGCTGCTGGTGGTCTAGCCCTGGTAGACTGCGTGGGTGCATATCTCAGGATACCTTTTCCTGACAGCCCGTGTCAAAACCGTGATCTATTCAGAGATAGAGGAATAGGGATAATGAGGAGCTCTTTCAGGCCAACATCATGATAGTGACTTTGAGACTAAGTTACCTAAAAATGTAGCCACTAAGCAATGACCCTGCCCTGTCTACTTGCATCACAAGCCACATGTGCTACCTATTCTTTTCCACAACTACAAATTGTTAGTTGTGGAAATACTGGTTAAATGTACACTGTGAAAGACAAAATGAGATCTCTGAAGACAGCAATTTATAAGTGTCCTTAGAAAGTTGGCAGGACTTATGTCTCCTGCTGTCAAGTATTAAGGAGAAGATTCCAAAGGATTATCTTCAGCATTCTCATATTACATGTCATTGCAGTCACAGAAATGTACTATTAAAAAGTGGAAGTCCTTAAAACTGTATAAAAAAGCCCAACTCAGTACAGATACTAAGTACTCTGTCTTTCCAACACTCTCAAGGTCAAATATTAGTATTATTAGTATTATTAAAGTATTAATATTAATTAATATTAATTATTGATATTGTTATTGTTACATTTAAGCTGTTATTGAGTATTCTTGTAATGATCAGGATCTTTACCGTGGTCCACCTAAGTGATTGTTTAGCAAGCTGTGTTACTTTGCTGGGCTTGTGGAACACAGGGATTGGACTGGACTCGATGGCAGATGTAGTTCACAGAATCACAGAACATGCTGAGTTGGAAGGGACCCATAAGGATCATTGAGTGCAACCCTTATCCCTGCACAGGACAATCCCCAAAAGTCAAACCATGTGCCTGAGAGTATTGTTCCAACGCTTCTTGAACTCTGTCAGGCTTGGTTCTGTGACAACTTTCCTGGGAAACCTGTTCCAGCACCCAACAACCTGGTGAAGAACCTTTTCCTAATATCCAACCTAAACGTTCCCTGACACGACTTCAGGCCATTCCCTTGGGTTCTTTCACTGGTCATGACAGAGAAGAGATCAGTGTCTGCCCCTCCTCTTCCCCTTACCAGGAAGTTGTAGACTGCAGTGAGGTCTCCCCTTGGTCTCCTCTTCTCCAGGCTGAATAGACCAAGTGACCTCAGCTGCTCCTCATACAGCTTCCCCTCAAGGCCCTTCACCATCTTTGTTGCCCTCCTTTGAGTGTTCTCTAATAGCTTAATATTTTTCTTATATTGCAGTGCCCCAAACTGCACACAATATTCAAGGTGAGGCCTCACCAGTGCAGAGCAGAATGGGACAATCCCCTCCCTAAACCAGCTGATGATGCTTTGCCTGATGCCCCCCTGGACACAGTTTGCCCTCCTGGCTGCCGGGACGCTGTTGACTCATATTCAACTTGCCATCAGCCAAGATCCCCAGGTTCCTTTCCATGGCACTGCTTTCCAGCATCTCATTCCCCAGTCTGTATGTACATCCAGGGTTGCCCCATCCCAGGTGCAGAATCCAGCACTTTCCCTTGATGAACTTCATATGGTTGGTGATTGCCCAGTCCTCTAATTTGTCGTGGTCTCTCTGCAGGGCCTTCCTGCTCAGAGTCAGCAGCTCCTCTGCGTTTTGTGCCATTTGCAAACTTGCTTAGTGTCCCTTCCAGTCCTGTATCCAAGTCATCTATGAAGATGTTGAAGAGCACAGGGCCTAAAATGGAGCCCTGCAGAACCCCACTAGTGACAGGCCACCAGTCTGATGTCACCCCACTCATTATTACCCTCTTTGCTTTATCCTTGAGCCAATTGCTCACCCACCACATGATGTGTTTATCCAGCTGTGTGCTGGACATTCTGTCTGGAAGGATACTGTGAGAGATAGGACTGAAAGCTTTATTGAAATCCAAAAAAATTACATCAGCTGGCTTCCCTTGATCAACTAGATAGGTTTCCCTGTCATAGGATCAAATCAGGTTTGATAAGCAGGACTTTCCTCTCATGAAGCCATGCTGGCTGTGACCAATGATTGCACTGTCTTTCAGGTGTTTTTCAATTCTTCCCAGAATAACCTTTTCCATAACTTTACCAGGCACTTAAGTGAGACTGACAGGCCTGTAGTTTCTGGGGTCCTGTTTCTTGGTGTTCTTGAAAACTGGGACAATGCTTTCTAGCTTCCAGCCAGGTGGGACCTTTCCAGATTCCCAAGACTATTCAAAAATCATTGAGAGGTTTTGCTATGACATCGACCAGCTCTTTGAGGATTCTGGAATGATCCCATCAGGTCCCATAGATTTGTAGGGATCCAGATGGAGCAGCAGATCCCACACAATTTCAGGGTTGACTGGGAGTTGATGGTTGTCGCAGTCATTGGTCCTCCAGCTCAGGGCACCGACACCGCCTTAGTCCGTCATGCATATCGAAGATGGATGAAGAAAGCATTGAATACCTTTGACTTGCCTCCATCCCTGTTTGTGAGGTGACTTTCCTCATCCTGCAATGGGCCAGTATTTCTATACTGCCTATTGCCATTAATATATTTGAAAAAACTCTTTATACTGTCCCCCACACAACTGTCCAACTTCCGCTCCAGTTGAGTTTTGGTAGCACAAATTTTCTCCCTTCAGTGGCAAGCAGCATCTCTGAATCATTCCTATATCACTTGACCTTGAGCCTGGCACCTCTGAGAAATGGCTTCAACCAATATACAGCTTAATCTGTATGTGCACAGTAGCTCCAGCAGTTGGTCCTTTTTAGTCCAATCTCCTGCAGGTCACAGTGCAAGGTTGATGGTTGTCCCCTGACACTTTATCCTCCCATACAGGGAAGAATGAACAGAGTCTCAGCTCTGCTTGTTGCAGTGCCCTGGAGACTGTGCACTGATCTAATCCAGGGAGGTGAGGAAAGAAGAAAGACAAGGTTTCTATGCCAGCTGTTTGTCTGCCACAAGTTACTTCTCCAGTGGAGCAAGAGAGAAGCAGGAGTCAAATAGAAATAAGACACTGAGTTACAGTCTGGTCCTTATTTTGCTGCTGAAAGCTGGGCAACTACATTTTCCTCTATCTGGGAGCAGGCTGCAAGGAGACAGGCTAGCCCTGAGGCCACACACACTTGTCAGTGACAAAATCAGAATTAGCTTTTCTGGATTTCAGTCCTATACTCAGGCTTGTTGATAATTATGAAATGTTTTAAGATGTAAACCATTTCAAAAGGCAATAAGATCTGCATGCTTGAACATTAATAGACATGAAACTAATAATGTATGAGAAATAACATACAAGAGCCTGAGGGTAAAATCCTTATGACTTCACAAGTCTGATGACCAGAAGCTAACAGTAGTATCCAGTTGGCAAAAAAGTTTAACAAAATCAGACTACAGGCAAGAGGAAGATAGCTACTTCACATATTAATTCATGAGTTGCTACCAGAGGTGCTAGTTGTGCCAACTGCAACAGGGTCCTAGATGAATAAATTAGATTAGATTAGATGATTCATTTTGATGGCTAAAGGCACATAAGGTGTTTCCTACCCTTTAGGTATACGAGGTTTCCTACCTTCAGTTAGACTGCTGTTCAAGCCTGGAATTAGAAGGTTTCTATAGAATTTATTTAGCTCCTAAATGAAAAGGTGTCTTCTTTTTCTGGCTTTCAGTGTTGACAAGGAAGCAGATAGTATACCTTTTACAGCAGGGTAAAGAGAATACAACAATTTTAGCAATGATTTTTTGAAGGAATAAGTCTGTTCTTGTTCAGAACAACCAGATAAAATTAACAGCCTAATTACCCAGAGAGACAAAAAGTCAGAAAACCCCGCTTGTAAAAAAGTCTTTGTTGAGAACAAACGTTTCAAATTCTCACTGAAATTCCCTAAAATTTGTATTCCCCTGTGACTGTGGGCCTGGACCACTGAGCTGGTTAGTTTGGCTCCAGCCTTGGTACTTTCTCATGGCCTGTTGAAGCAAGTGTGAGGCCAAATTTACTACCTTAAATTTTAGGTTTAAGGATTTGTGGACAATGCTAGTCATAGTTGATACAGTATTTATGCATGTGCAGCTGGTACAGGGAAACTCTTACATCTTATTACTTTAGGTAGCCCCTTAGAAAGTTAGCTGCCTATGGACAGCAGGAAGACTTAAAACCTATAAACCAGAGGGCTAAGGTGTTGTTAGTCCATGATGGGCTGAAAGTGTGTGTATACGGCTAATCCACCTTTACTTGTGGGCAAAGAGCTGGACTGCAGGTCTGACTATTTATTCACTTTTTTTTTTTTAAAGAACTTGGTGCTCATAAGTATTTGGAACATATTTTAAGGTTATTTATATAATAAGAAATGTGTTTAAAATCTAGGAGTATTTTCAAGTTATTGGGGAGATCAGTTATTACTGATTTAAAAATGAAATCTGTGCAACTACCTACATTCCCAGAAGTCCCAATCTACAGCTTCAAGCACCTAAACCTTGAAGAAAACTAGTCTATAAATATTTTGCATACTTTTACCTGTTGTCTACAATCTAAATACTGAATAAGAAGTAGATTCATGCTGCTTTTACTGCTCTGCTCTGGAAAGCATAAACTTCTTTTTTTTTTAACCTTTTAGTTTAAATCATATTTCATAGTATAGGTCTCACTTCAGTTTAGGGCATCCTGAGGACAGAGAAATGAGAGTTACCTTATTTGAATCAGGTCATGTGGTTACAGAAAGGAAAAATCTTTTCTTTCTGATTTTATTTGCTGGTTTCTTCTCTGTTTAAAATATTGAGCTAGTGGACACTAATTATTTTACCAACTTAAATCATACTTAAAATAGTGGAGGGTGAATCGCTTTAAATCAAAATGATTGAAAAAAACTGATTGATTAAAACACCAATTTTAATCATGATTTAAAACAACAAACAAGGAACCTGGATTTCAAAATAGCAATTTTAAATTTTTTTTTACATATGTCGTCTATTGTTCTTTTTCCCAAAAGAATGGAAAAGAGACACTGATTCCTGTTGGCTGATTAGTAATATGGTAGCTGAATACAGACTTTCTCACTAAATTTGTACCATTTACTCTTAGAGAGAAAGGTAACCTGAAAATCTGTCTATTAAGAAAATCTATAGTTTAGGAGCCATTTATCCAGATTCTTAGCCTTTTCATGTTGTTTTTTCTGGATTTTTAATGATGGAGAATGGTAAATTGTGCATTTCTCTTTTGCTAGATAATGATTTAATTTTTAGTTGTGGTTTCTGTCAAGCTTCATTAGGATGGAAATTGGAATTCGATTAAAATGATACAAATCCAACATTTAAAAATCGTTTATTTGTCTACTGTAAAGTATATATAATGCTATTTCTAATTAATTTCTGGTCATTGCATCCTACAAGAATATGTAATGGATAGAGCTCATTTTCTTTCATGTAATGTTTATTCAAAGGTTAGAAAAAGAAAATAAATTTCTACTTTTTTAAAAAAAGGCCTGCAAACAGGTTATATTCTCAAAAAAGGCTACCTTAATTTAACTGCATCTGCTTAGTCAGTGATTTCCAACAGTTCAGTGATTTCTTTAACATTTTTCACAACTGTAATGGCTTGATCACTTTTTTTTTTGCTTAAATAAAAGTGATTTCTATAGATAGTAGTTTAAAATTGTAGTACTGTGAAAGTGTGGTTCTTAGCACAGATTTTCTTAATTTCACATTTAATTTTTAATTGTGATTTTTTAAAGACATGGAAAGAAAACTAGTTTATGATTCAAAAAGCATCAACAATTGCATTCCCTTCCTTCCCCCACTGCAGAATCATTTTAGTGGGTCTTAAAAAAGAGGATTGTTGAGGATTAATATTGAAATGTCTTCAGATACATGTAAGATGGGAACACAGGGTTTTTCCTACAATGCTTTCACATTAAATTAAAACTTAATCAAAGGTGTGGTCAAAGAGAACTTACAGCGATGGGCAGTCTTAATATCCTTAGTGCTTTACATTGACAGGTCAGACTGGTAGAACAGTACAGGAAGTAGATAAGCAGATCTGAACTGTAAAGTCACCCTATCTAAAGACTCAAGCTATGGACAACCAGCTATATTTCTTATCCATATCATTCCACTGACATGTTCTCTTGCCAGCTTTAAAAATTTCTACTGGAAAAATGTGATTATTTAACATTTTAGTGTTAGCCCTGTGCCTTTATATGAATCTTGCTTTAGTGCATTGGAACAGACCATCCAGACTTTAGATCCCTGAGTGGGAGTGTGTTTAAGCTGTATGTGGTCAAAAGGGGCCAGCAAGGTTTAGCTTCTATGTTTTTTTCCTTATGTGTGCAGACAGCAGTGTCAATTTATGTAAAAAAGTCTATTGGAATTACAAAGCAAGTACATGGCTACCAAAGCTACTAATGGTAGAGTTAGTGACACCGATAGGTAGCAGAGATACCAGATGACACTGTTGACAGACCTTGTCCTGTTCCACATTCTGTCCTTTTCTTCATAGTCTCTGACACTTTATGTTTTCTCTGTAATATTTTACCTTTTTCTCTTTCTCTTCTCCTCCCTCTTTCAAAATATGTTAGATAATACTGCAAGTAATATTCATGAGAAGTAACTCTGGTCACTTCTTTAAATGTGGGTATTGAAGGTATTGATTTTTTTTAAAATCAATATTTCTTTTATCCCAAACAGTCCATAAGCTAAAGCTCACCTAAGTTATACTGTCAGTCAGATCAGTTCAGTTGTTAAAAATCATGGTCAGTGATGGGTTTTGCCCTTAGAAATCAGAATGAAAATGCTGTCACTTCAAGTCTTGAATAAGCCTCACTTGAGTGCTGTGGCTGATTTGTCGTTTTTTTAGAATAATTCTTACAGTACAGTATGAACTTGTATCTGGCCTAAAAGTTCTTCTTGGTGCCATGCAAAGGCATTTACCATAAGAAAGGAAAATATTAAATGCCAAGCACAGGAAAACTTTCTCACTGGAGAAGTCTTCTCTTTCTATCTTCAAAGTTAGTATTAAAAAATCCTTTACAAATATGTAATGAGTAAAGACCTGCTACTCCTTGTATGTGCTTATGTTCTCACAACTTCAAAAGTATCTCACTACCTTTGCCTGGAGTCAAATTGTCAAAGGCACAATGAATCTAACCCTTTGTAGCCTCCTTTCGTATGTAAATGAACTAATTTTTTTCTATATTCCATTATGCAGATTTAAGTTGTGGCTCTCTATGCATGTTGGGAAGGCTAAATCTTGTTTCAATCTCTGCTGAGAGGCTATTCACAATTGACACAATTACCATAAATATAGTTTTCTGGTAACTGTTTTACTGTTTTTAGAGGCATAATTTAATACATCTATTCAAATGTTAAGGTCCTTATTTTGCATTGACCTTTTCCTCCTATAGCAGATAGGATCTTAATTTTGACTTCAGATCTATCCATGTGACTCTTACTGAAGTTAGCTGTATGAGTATATCTGATGCAGGATACAACTTAACATCCCAAAGAGGTGATAATCACATGTATATGATACAGTTCAGGCTATATATATTTCATAGTTTTAGAATCCAAATATTTAAACTGTAATTACAGCATAAATTTAGTATAATTTCAATTGTTTTGTTTTTTTTTTTTTTTTTTTAGGGAAAATGTTCAAACCCTCTTCTTCCTAGAAATTTTGTTCAATCTTCATTCATGTTAGGATTAAAAAATGTGAGCATTTTAAAATGATGTATCCAAAGTTAGACTCACTCCTTTAAATATTTACTGTTGATTTGGTTTGTTTTTGTGGGCTGGTTTGGTGAGGGGTTTTTTGTTTGTTTGTTTTTTTGTTTTGTTTTGGGTTTTGTTGTTGGTTTGTTTATTCGTTTTAACAAGAGTGTATATTATATGTTCCCTATTATGTGTATATTGTATCTTCTCTGTTAGGTGTATATTATAGCAAAAGACCTATGATAGAGGTTGAATGTGAACTCTGTCTGCCTGGAGCAGCTACATCATGAGATGGCTGACTGCATCCAGTGAGTAGGAGCAGAACCACTACAAACTCTGCTCTTAATTTGTCTCACAACCTAAAAAGTCAATGAAGATGTTAGTTTAGTAGTGGAGTGAATTTTGAGAACACAAGATTTTCTCCTGCTTCAAAAATGCAAGGGCTAAAAAACCTTTTTTTATTTTCTTTTTTTTTTTTTTTAATCTGTAAATATATTTGATAAAGTTTTCATTTTAGTAAGAGGCATGTCAACTTAGAACTAAAAGCAAGTGGGTTTTTTTTCCCAGAAAGAGTAGCCCTGTTGTCAGATGCTCAAGCAGAAGTAATCCATGTGAGATATATCTATCCTAAAATGCATGTCTTGTTCTAGCATTTTGTACTGATTACCTAAAAGCCACCTGAAATGCTCTAGAGAATGTAATGCTCTACTCTGCTATTAGTTAAACAGATGAAGTGATGAATTTCCAGATCAGTAACAGCCCAAACTCTCCTTTCTGAACCTACCCTCTATCTTCCTTTTCCAGAAGTAAGTGCAGTGAGGCCCTCTCCCCAGAGACACACGTCCATGCCTATTCCTTTCATTTATCACAAGTGAGATATCCATACATTTTGTGATACAGCTTCATTATGTTTTGCCTGCAAGTTTCTATTGAACCAGAAGTGTCCAGTGATTTGTTGTTGTTTCCTTTTAGTGATTTATACAGAGCTCGTGCAAGAAAGATCACAAGGGAAACTTTGTTAGGTCACCGTTACTCTGGAAAGGGGGGAACTTTGGAAATTATGGGGAAAACTGCTCCAAATATCTGAGAATGTAATTTCAGGAAAGCTTTGAAAGATTAGCTACAAATACTAATGAGGCTTCAGCACAGACTTAAGATTAAACTTAAATATGAATTAAAATGTGTATGTGCAGATATTAGTGCATTGGGAAGGAAAACATGGAATTTTACCGGTTATTGAGTTAGGATAATTTCAACTATACAGGCAAAACCATGATGAGGGCTAGGTTCCCCAGTTAGTGGGAATTTCCTTTTGAGAATATATCTGCCATTGTTTCATTCGTTATTCAGGGTAGGCTAGTGCATTTCATACTGTGAAGTGCTAAAGGCAGTTTCACAGAAAAGGTACAAATGACTAAGTTAGTTTTACAACAGTATTTCTATCCAGTCCTCAGTGTGTCATGCTAAGCACAGAAAATCAGAGATAATACCATACTTGTAGAGGCTGCCAGAACTATAAAATGGCACTGAATCTAATTTTTTGTTCTCACAGTAGTGCCTAGAGGTCAGGACTGCATTGGACTAATCACTTTGCTTCATGTGGCCAGAAACAGTTTCTATGCTAAAATTCTAAAGTAATTTAAAATTTTAAAGATATTCTCTTAATACCTTAGAGATTAAAGTATTTTTGATAATAATTTTAAGTTTTAATTTTCTAGTAAATTGAATATTAAACTATACAACTGTCCAAAAGTACCCTCACTGAGTTCATGGACGACACCAAATTGGGTGGGAGGTTTGATTTGCTGGAGGAAGGAAGGCTCTACAGAGGAATCTGGAGAGACTAAATAGATGGGCCAAGGTCACCAGAATGAGGTTAAACAAGGACAAGGACTGTGTCCTCCACTTCAGCCACAATAACCCCAGGCTGGGGGAAGAGTGCATTGAAAGAGGTCCAGAAGAAAGGGACCTGGGGGTGCTGGTCAACAACACCTGAACATGAACCATCAGTGTGTCCAGGTGGCCAAGAAGGTCAATGGCATCCTGGCTTGTATCAAAAATAGTGTGGCCAGCAGGACTAGGGAAGTCATTGTCCTTCTGTACTTGGCCTTGGTGAGGCCACACCTCAAGTACTGTGTCCAGTTCTGGGCCCCTCACACCATGAAAGACACTGAGGTGCTGTAGTGTGTCTGCAGAAGGGCAATGAAGTTAGGGAGGATTCTAATGATTGAGTCCTATGAGAAGCAGCTGAAGGAGCTGGGGTTGTTTAGCCTGGAGAAGAGGAGGTTCAAGGGGACCTTATCATTCTCTACAACTACCTGAAAGGAGGTTGTAGCAAGGTGGGGGTCAGCCTGCTGTCCCAGGCAACTAGTGACAGAACAAGAGGACATAGCCTCAAGCTGCACCAGGGGAGGTACAAGTTTGAGGAATTACTTCAGGGAAAGGGTTGTTAAACGTTGGAATGGACTGCCCAGGGAGGTGGCGGAGTCACCATCCCTGGAGGTGTTCAAGAAGCAACTGGGCATGGCGCTTAATGCCATGGTCTAATAACCATGCTGGTGGTGACCAGTCAAAAGTTGGACTTGATGATCTTGGAGGTCTTTTTCAAGCTAAATGATTCTGTGATTGAATTCTTGAGAGTATTTTTAGTGCTAACCTGTGCTATTTTGATATATAAACTGTGCTTTACACTTTATGTTTGATGACTGGGTTTTTTACGTGAGTAACCCAAAGAAGAAGAAAAGCGATTATTGCACTCCTCACTCTGCTGAAGATGGCCACATCTGGTGGGCTTCAGGACCTATGAGATTCCTCACTACTCCCTGCCAGAGCCATTTGCAGTGGGATGCCTCTCCTCCCAGTGTTGGATGGCTGTGGTGGTCCCATGTCCCCTTCTGCAGGAAAGAGGGCCCATGCTATCCATAGGCACACCACTCCAACCCAGCTTCATTCATCACTTTCCCCACCTTTGGTCCTCCCACTAATCATACCACCTATTAAATTCTTAGTTCTACTGTCTCAAATCAGTGCTACTTCAAGCAGAAGAGGCAGCAACAGTATTTCTTGGTTCTTGTACTTACAGTGCTTTTGAGTTTATTCTCAAAGATCGAAAATATTCATGTTCTGAAATAATTTTTCAGCATAGCAAAGATTTGTCTTAAATATTGCAAACTTTATGTAAAATTTCAACTAAACCTGTCCATTCTTCTCTCTGTGGTACTGAGCCACTCTGAGATGGGAATTCAACAAAATGTTTATTTGCAAACACCATGAAGGTGCAACCATTGATTCATTGCATCTGCAAACTCTGCCACTTTTCCCTCTATTCATTCCTCAAGCTGTTAATATATTTGTGGAATTTTTCAAACATGAATGCTATTTTAACTCCCAGATGCTCTTTCTTTCCCTACAAGTGCCAAGGTAAGTACATATGAATTACATCTTCTCTTGAAAATAGATGTGCCTTGGTTGCACGGGAGCAATTCCAGTGTCAGTCTTGTCCCACTGGAGGAACCAGCTGTTTTCCAGGTGAAACCATTTAGCTAGGAACAAAAAAACACACCTTATTATGTTTTCTAGCCCAGAAATCTCATTTTCAAGCAATTCTACATCTCCATGATTCTCTATGTTTATGTAAATAATCAGGAAGGGACACCTTGCCTCCTGTCTCATACAATGTCTGTAAAAAATTATGCAGCAATCTGAATTCCTGGTCCTTTGAGCACACAGGACACAGGAAATAGTTATGATTAATATTAGGTCCTTGTGTTAAGGATTAGAAAGGAATAGTGGAAAAAAGCTTATATTAGTAAACCTTTAAAAATACTCTCTGGATCTTCCTCCTGCCCTGCAATATTCATTTTCTCAGATATCTGGTGAAGAACTTGTAGTTCACTATGTAATGTGGAAATCAATCTCCAACCTGAAAAAACAAAACAACCACCCATCCAAAAAACCCACTAACATGTTTCTTTTTTTTTTTTTGCACAAGAATAAGTATCAAAACAAACAAAATATGTGAAGTCTGCTAAACAAATGGAGTGTTTACAAAAGCCTGTGATGTCCTGGTTGTACACAGTGTTCCTCTTTCTCCTCTCAGTTCTCATCTTTGAATGTAAGCAATACATAAGAGAAGCTATCTACCTTCTATTTAAGAGTTCAGAAAGTTCAGTGTATTTTTGAATACATTTTAATATAATAGTTGTCTCAATAGTTTCCTCACTAGAACGACCTTTTTTTCAGTTGTCACTAAGATAAATACAAGAGAAAACCACCTTCCCACAGATACACTGGTTTAAGTTAGCAGAAATGAAAACTCAGAAAATGTGTTCATGTTTTTACAGGATACATTCTCCACATTCCTATTCTTCAAGATATCATTGACAGTTTTACTCTATCTCAGTCTTCTTGTGTTTGTTATTGTAAACTCTTCAGCATTTGTAGACTTATTGGGTACGTCCAGTCAAAAGCTTTGAAATAACTATTTTTGCTATTACTGCTAACAAAATCCTTGTTGTCTTTAGCGTATTGTTGACAAAAATTTCACTTTGCCTAATTATATAATTCTAAGCCTTCCAAAGTAGAAGCACTTAGGTCTTCAATGAAAGTTGCCTGCATTAAATTTGTTAAATATCTGAATTTGATTTTGGAAAAGATTCATGTGATTTCAACCACATTCAGGACTTGATATCTGTGTTTACTTTCAATTTTTCCGTGTCTTTTACTCTCACAGTATTTCTTTTATTCTTGCAGTAATTGAAAAGCTTTTTTTCAATCATTTTTGAATAAAACTAGAACTGCAGTAGTGTCTGAAAGAGTACATATTCTGTGTGAAAGAGCACATATTTTTTGTCCTTATTATCATTCAGTACTTTACTGATTTACTTTTGGTTGCAGAAACTTAACTTTTGTTTGGCATTGCTTAATGCCAGGGCAATGAAATGGGAAGATAAGAGAATCATAAATTATTTTATTCTTCATTGATTTTATAACCAGAATTTCATGAACACTTTTTTGGACATAGATATGAAAAATGTGAACTTCCCAAAACATGGACTATTAATTTTCTACAGATCTCTTGTATAAATACCATTTTCATGGCTTGTGTGCTTCTGAAGGTGTCATCGGAATTTATTCTGCATAGAAGTTACCTGCCAAAATTTCCATTATATGAATCTGCAAGTGCTTCAGCTCTCTAACTCTTTTTACTCTATACTTCTTTCTGCAAAAAAGTAGCTCCTGATTAGAGGTGATGTGAACTGAAGTATCAGCTGCGACAGAAGTCCACTGCACATGATACAAATCTTGACAATATTTTTCCATGACATGTAGATCTTATGGTTTCTCATACTTGCATGCTTGTTATCAACATTTCCAGTACTTGGTCATGGGAATGGTGACTTTAACAAGCCCCTGATATCTAATGGTCTTTCTGTAGTGGTTTGCTAGGGGTTTGCTAGCATCCTCTGAGAAAGAAATACCCGAGGGGCACTGTCAAGCTGTAGTCCACCAGGTCTGAACATTTCTGGAAATACAGGGAAGACAACCTAACCTATGCCTACCTATTTGCTGTCAAGGAAAATTTTCCTGCTCTCTCTCATAACATGTATGTAGTGAATGTCCCTTAAAAGCTGATACTGCTCCTCCCTTGCTCAGCAAGATGAGTAGAAATGAACTGTTGATCTGGACTGTTGATCAGGCTCAGCTGTATGTGAGACTGATGTCTTATTTAAGTCTTACCTCAGACAACCCTTTTGTCACAGTCCCGAATGATGGAAGAACCCTAAAGACACTTTAGCTTTTCTCCAATTAGCTCTCAGAAGTCTCCTGCCTGGGCAGGCCCTGGGGAGTGGATGTATGCTTCCACAGTATGTAGGTAGAGTTCTTTAAGATCATCCAATACAGTTTATTTCACACTTGCTATGTAACACTCAGTGTAAGCTTTAAATAAAGCACTACCTTAATCAAATGAAAAAAAACCCTAGGAAAAAATATAAAGCATAGTACAATGTCTTATGGCCTTTTTCTATTTCATAATTTGAATGCTATTAATTATTACTCATTCAATTATATTAGATACATTTGGTGTACATCTTGTCTTCTATTGAAATAGTTTTACAGCATGCTGAATGTACTGTAGTTTTGGGGAGGTGAAAGATTATCAGTTACATGACCATAAGAACATAGTAAATGTAAGCTGTGAGGCTGAAATATTGACCATAAAGTAAATGTTTGTTTTCCATAAATATGAAAGTATGTATTTTTTATGTATTATCACTTACCTAATTACAGCCAAAGCTGCACTCTAATGATATAATAGAAAAGGAAATTAATAAAGAAAGGTTAGATGATGAATGGGCCTTTGACCACAATATAACAGCCAGCAAAATCTTGCAAACATGTAGGCAGAATAACTAAGTAACTCTCAAAAGCCTTATTAAAATTTTAGTAAGAACCATAAATTTCTACATGTGCAGAGACATGTGAAAAGACATCTCTATGTCTTTTCAATATACTGAGAAAGTTATGAGTAGAGACTGCTGTATTAATACTAAATATAATACTGAAGAAATATCAGACAATTGCTTGAAAGTTTCCTGAAACAAGAAAGTAGCAATAGCTTTGGTATTCTTAACATCCAAGAAGGAAATGTTCAAGAATCTTTATGCATATGCTGAATGTGCATAAATGGCTTAAAAAGATGGCTAAAGAAGCCAAACAGCTACATTCATGGGAAGCCTGTGATATGTTTAACATTACAGACTTTACATAAACATTACACGATGTAGAGGAGCAGTGAACTAGAGGTTAGAACAGGAGGCCTGGGTTCAGCTCTGTCTCCTGCCAGACTTCCAGTGTGGTCTCCTCTCTTCCCATGACTGCTCCATTGCTTCCTTTCTTCAGAATGAAAATAATATAGCATTTCATCAGAGTGTGAACTGAAGGGAAGATAAATGTTAGAAGACCAGGGGCAAATAAATCCAGATTTGAAGATCTATAAAAATATGCAGACCAGAACTGCACATTTTGAATATTACCTGAGGCTATATGAGGGTTTAGTAAATAAGAGAAGATTGTGTTTGTATGGGTATGTTGGAGAATCATTAGAAGGTTTGTGATTCAGGACAGGTAGTTTAGAAAACAGTACTAGGCTGGAAAAAAGTGTTCTTTCAGTTATCATCTGAAAACGGGTTTTTCTGTTGTGTGGAAAAGGGTGGGATAAAATCAGGACAAGTTTGCATGAGTATTCTTTTCATGGTTGAACTTCAGGCAGAGGTATGCACCTTTGTTCTTCTCTTTTGAAGTCAGAGAGTGAAGCACTAACTAAGGTTGGGACAAGATGCCAGGAACATTGTAGAGGTCCTGCAAGCATCTGATGTTCATGAAAGAAACTCAAGCTGGGTGGAAACTTTGCAGCACCTGCTGTTACTATGGGCTAGCAATACTGGAGCTCCTACTATATGGATCTGCTCTAGAGAGAATGTGGGGAGGTGTTACAGCTTATGAAAAATAGCTGAATGGTTTTGTGATGACTTTGTGCATGTTTACAACAGATGCTAAAGATTAGTTGATTTAGAATGCATAGGAGGAAAAAAGGAAACTGTCATTCCAACCAGGTCAAAATTTTTACCCGGTGAAGCTCACTTTCTGTTCCAGTTACTAATAACAATTTGGAGGGGCCATCTCAAGATGATGTGTTATTTTTAATTTGGAATAAAATCTTTTGAACAGTACCAAGGCAAGACTAACACTATGAAAGCTTTTGGGACTGGTCATGTAATTAAAAAAAGTGGAAACATTTTTTTCTGTTCTAAGATGTTCCACTAAGTTTTGACGACTACTCTGCTGAAGTCTCCTTACATGTTAATTAGTCTTCCATACCCAAATAAGGTGGAACCATATGTCCAATGTTATAATGCAGACACGGGAACTGAGAGTCTATGAACTTCAGAAGTAACCACATTCCAAAAATGTAAGCAAATGGATTCCTTATCCATACATAGGGCAGAAAGTTGCCCAGAAAGAGAAACTCAGAGGCATTTCAACACGTTTGTTCCATTTTTATGATTATTAGAAAAATACAATGGGAGTCAATTAAAATGAATGATAAGTTTGCAACATTCTATGCTGGTGAAGAGTCTAGAGCACAAGAAGTCTTATGAGGAGTAGATGAGGGAAAATGGGAGAAAAGGGGGCTTAGGGGGGACCTTATTGCTCTCTACAGCTACCTGAAAGGAGGTTGTAGTGAGGGGGATGTCAACCTCTTCTCCCAGGGATCAAGCAATGGACTAGAGGAAATGGCCTCCACCTGTGCCACGGGAGGTTTAGGTTGGATATTAGCAAAAAATTTCTTCAGGGAAAGGGCTGTCAGGCACTGGAACAGGGTGCCCAGGGAAATGGTAGAGTCACCATCCCTGGAGGTCTTTAAAAGACATGTAGATGTGGCCCTTAGAGACATGGTCTAATGGTGGCCTTGGCAGTGCTGAGTTAACACTTGGACTTGATGACCTTAAAGGTCTTTTCCAACGTGAGTGATTCTATGATACTATGCCCTGCCCACGAATGTGTAGTTTGAATTTGTTTTCTAGAATTTGGAATCTCATATTGTTAAGACAATTTCACAAATATCTCTCTCATTAGACAATATTTTTATTTCATGTATTTTGCAAACAGATAAGTTTATAATTATTGGATTTTTCCTGTTGTGGTGTGAAGAAGCTTAATGAGAATAGGATAAAGAAATATATTAGACATATTCTGTATAGATATGTTTTAAAAATAAATCATCTTCTTCTACTTTTGGAATCTTTTAATTTAGAGAATATTTTTATTTTCTCTGTTGCTGAATATGTTTAAAGGGCTACTAGCTTACAAGTAAAACTTTTATTCAAAATTAAGATGTCACTTCTTTGAGTCACTTATGAATTAAACCATGGATCGAAATTCTTTCTCCTTTCCTGAGGCTTAAATCCTACTCTAAAAACATCCTCCCCAAATATCTTTTATATGGATAAATATTTACATTTTCAAGGAGATACAGAAAAAAATATTTTTAACTGTTATAATTGACCAAGTTTATGCTGAAATTGGTTTCGTTGGTTTCTGAGAAACCCATTAATACAGAATGTTATGGTATATATATTTGAAAGAAAGCATTCATTTGGAATTTGGATCTACTCAGATGACAAAATAAGTTAGCATCTTTTGTAGGAAACAGGAAAACCTTGAGCTATATTAATCAGTCGACAATTCTGCCAATTCTTTCTCCATAAATCACCATCTTTCTCCAGAAATCCAAACAGTTGTATAATGCCATTATCATACACCAGAAAAGACTAAGCAAGGAAAATACCTTGCCCATACAACAACACTACTATAATATAAGCAAAAAAATACTTACTTTAATAACCTTGCACTTGGTATCTTCCATGCATATTCCCCAAGGCTATCATACAACTTAGGTGACATTTCAAGTTACAGTTAATGTAGAAATTGGAATTTCACTCATAGTTTGCAAATAAAGCAAATAGCCTTTTCAAGTGCACACAAAGTGTTCCAGGAGCATTTGGATGATACTCACGGACATATGGTATGACTCTTGGGCATGGTCCTGTGCAAGGCTAAGGGTTGCCCTTGATGATCCTTGTGAATTCCTTTTAAATCAGCATATTCTCTGATTCTGTTCCTTTTCACACACTCATTTTTGCAAGAAAAGGTGATAGCAGACATCCAAAAGCCGAATTTGGATTTCATAATTTCTTTGGGCAAGTAGTAGATGAGAGGTATGGAACTGTACTTACTTGTGCATAAATTTTAATCCAGACTTGCCCATAATTTCAAATTTTATTTTATATGCCACATGAATATCTCCCTTTCCAGTAAGAAATATTTCTAGGAATTATTAAAGAGAAAGGGTCAATTTCTGGAACTAAATAATGTAGCCAGGTAACCACTCCTCAGCATTTATCACTAGGATAAAATAAAGACCTGAATCTCATATCTCTGTGATCAGTTGAGCTCTTTGTTATTATATCTCATCTACTCTTCAGAGATATGAAGAGCTCTGATAGGAAGATTTAAATTGCAGGTAAATCTCTAGCCCCTTATGATAGATGAGGAGGTTTTGAGACCTGATATCCAGGTCACAGAAGCAGGAGTCCCTAAACCAATCTAGGTTTAGGGCTATTCATTATGTTTCTAAACAGCTCTTCTGGGTTTGTTTGTAATATAGTTAGTTTGTAATATAGAAGTTCTCCCGACTTAGGTATGGGTATAAGACAGATTCACTAGTAGTCCCATTTGTTGTTAATTTACTTACTCAGGTATTGCTAAGAATTTCTAAAACCTGGTCATGACCTTGTTCTGCAGACAAGTGTTGATTGATTTGGGCTGTCAGGAGGAAGGATGCAGAGAATGGGTATGATTACTGAAGTAATTTTTTTTTCCTCAGGTAACCTTCAAAGAATCCTAAATTTTCTTATTTTTTCCTTCTTTTCTGTGTATAGGTTGAGGTGTCATAAAAATATCTTTATAAGGAGAAAAGTAGAAAATAAAACAAGATACCTAGGACTGTACATGTACATGAATACTATGTAGTGATCTTTTCTCCTCAAACTTTAATTGACAAGTTTTTCACACATTTCAAAACTTGGCCAGGGTATAATCCTGAATAAAATGGATTAAGACATGGCTAAATCACCATAGCTGGTTCAGAAATGAGTGTAAGGGAGGGCACATTGACTTTTCTTGCTTGGATAAAGATTTTGCTTTTAAAATGGGTCTCAATAGTCTCAAAACCATCCAATTTTCTCCAGATTACTTAATACTAATTTGAAATAATATCCTCTAAGATGCAATGCATCATCTTAGCAGGCATAATCTGCTATTAAAGAAACCTTTGTAAGACAGTGTAAAGATTTCTTAGCTCTTGAGGATTCCAGAGTACATGTTAGATGACAGGTGTGTTGTGAATATGAACCCTCAACAAAGATCAACTGTTCTCACTGTGACAGCATATTCTATGTGTCTCAGCTGCCCATAGAGATCATTCCTATTTCCAAATAAACATCAGATGTGAATGACATTATTAATTTAGTCTATCAACATTATACTTCATCTTCAAATTACAATTTTTGGAATCATTATTGTAAACAAAAAGGATGAAACACATCATTAACTTTTACCTAAACACTGAATTCTATTCCTTGATGTCAGTTCAAGAGCCCTTTTGTGCCCTAAAATTGAAAGGATAATTTCCAAAAGATCCTGTTAGACCTAAAAAAGGAGAAAAAAAAAACCCAAAGCAACCCAAAATCTTCAGAGGAACCATTTCTATAATGACTGCACAACTTCCTAGAATTCTTTTCTTCTGGGAACACAGACTGAATACAAAGAGTAATCAGAAAGGATTTTGGTCTTATATTTTGATAGGACCATAACTTTAACAGCAAGCTTCAGAAAACCTTGTTTCCCTAGTATTTTACATGTCTATGCAGTGGACTTGCCTTTAGCTATTCTCCAAGTATACAAATGTCGTACTCCCATATTTATAAGAAAATAACTCCCTGACAGAAGATGAACTCCCTTGGTTCATCTGTTTACCAAAGCTGACTACTGTCTCTTGGGAAATTGTTTATACTATTTTATAAGCCACTAAACAGTTTTCTTCAGCAGCTCTCTTTCAGTTTTCTCTCTCACAGGCAGCATGACCTGTAATAGAGTTTTGTAGCAAATTGTCATTTACAGATGAGATCTATCAATGACAAAGACGACTGACTTGCCGCAAGCACTAATTTTAGTTTTCCCCTTCTGTCAGATGAGGAATTTTGTCTCCAATTTTCAGCAAAGTCTTTTATATATATGTATATGCATATGTATATGCATATGCATATGTATATGTATATGTATATGTATATGTATATGTATATGTATATGTATATGTATATGTATATGTATATGTATATGTATATGTACATGTACATGTACACACTGCATAACTCAGTTTTGCAATTTCTGCTGTTTGCTAAAAATGTTTTTTCTTCTGTCTCTGCTAAGTCACCTGTGGCCAAGGTTCTTGATATGACTCATGATATTTACATTCAAACTGCACACATGGTGAGTTCCATATTTGAGATCTTCAGTGACTGGGTAGCTCCACATGGAAAACTTGACAGACTTGCAATATGAGACAGTGCTGGCACCATAACTTGCAGAGAGTATTTTGAATTATTGTTAAAACTACTTTTGTTCTCAGAGTGTGTATATATCAGTCCATTAAAACATATAAAGTTGGTCCTACCTTCACAATCAGGTTAGCTTGGAGTAAATGAAATCAAGAAAATAATCTTATTAATCATTCCTTGATACACTTATTTGAGAGAAAATAGTAATTCCAGCATGGGAAGTATAGATCTGGAATTGTCTTTACAAAGTCTCTTTATACTGGTACACCGGCCCAGAGTGGAGATAGGTGTTTCTAACCTACTATTTATTCTAGTAACTTTCAGTATCTATTATGACTCTCACTATTTCACAGATGGGAACAGATTTTTTTCTTCCATAATAAAGAATTAAGTCAATGTTTTTTGCTAATCCCTTCTGAATGTTTCAAGGATGTGTAGAGTTGAGGTTCCAAAAACTAATAACAAGGGGAATACATACAGTGCTTTTGCTTCAGAAGGTTTCCTGCTATTTAGAGATAAATGGCAATCGTTTTCCTCCAACCTTCATTTTGACATTTTAAAAGATAAGATGTACCTCTCAGCTTATATCAACTCAGGAGTGCGTCTAAATATCCCTTTGGCATCTCCTTCTGAAATGTCAAATTTCTAAGATGAACGGGAAGGTAAAACTTTTTACTGTTTTAAAGCACCAATTTATTTTCAAAGAAGGGAAGGTATTACCACAGATCAATAAAACATTCAGGTATGGATCCAAACAAGTACTGGATTTTTCAGAATGCTAATAGTTCAGCACTAAGTGTTCAGAATTCAGTTACATTCTTATCTCATCTGCATACTGAGAAGTTGGACATGAAACATTTGATTTTTTAACAATCTCAACATTTCTAAAAGACAGTGTAAAAAACATATCAAACTGAAGAGTTATTTCAAAGAGAAAATTTTAAATGTCTAACTTTCAGATAATGAAAAGGCAAAGTCTGTTGCCTTTTGGAAAGGAAGCAGCTCAATGTCTCTTTGCCATACTTGGTATCAAGTTTAAACTGCAGTAAATGACATTTCTCTTGTTGTTATCAACTGTACTTACTGCAGCTTTGACTTTATAAAATAGTTTTTTCTATTTTGATTATTGTTTACCCTTGTGGTCTGCTAAGTTCTCAAGAAACTACTGCAGAAAGTGATACAGTTGTAAGTAAAATGATCTGCAAAATTTCCCGATAAAATCTGCCGTCTTTTAAACTTGGTCCTTAGGACTTCCCTTACTATTTTTTGTAAAGTAATTTCGGGTATCAATTATTGCAGAGAGGTTACAATCAGTCATATAAGATAACAAAGATCTTTTAACTGCTACCTATCTACTAATCCCTTCCGTGTCTGAGGTACTCAAATAACCAGAATCATGTAAAAACTCATTGAGATACATATGCACACGAGAAACATTTTCACAGATCAGAAGGTTAAGGGTCATATTTAGCAAAATGTTCTTTATAAGAAATTTTGGAATTAAGTAAAGAAATTTTTGCACTTCCTTGCTAAGGTAAGAGACAAGTTTTCTTCTCCTTAACTTGAAGTATAGACCAATGCTCTACTAGACTATGAAAGTCAATCATGTAAGAAAAAACAGAAATTCAGCTTCAAATCTCTGAAGCTCAACTTTCCGAGAGATTTAGGGATCATCTTGTATGAATTTTCAATGGGATATGGTCTCCTAAATCCTTCAGACATCTGCTGACTTAACTGGGACCTCTGAAGTCAAAGGTTAAATGTAAGTCAGTTGAGAGGGAATTAACTTATTTTACTGCTGATTGTATTTTAAAGCACTGTGTAACTTGGATCTGGCTGAAACTGGTTTCCCCTTCCCCTCCTTGAAGTTCTCAGATTGCTTCAAGACATCTGTGCAAAGAGGTAGAATTCCTCTTCTTCAAATGTAATTTATCTATAACTACAGTTCATACCTTGGTCTATTCCAGAACAAGTAATAGCAGGTATTAGTACTTTTTTAACAGGACCCAATGATGCATTCCTGAAAAAGCAGATGTTTTCTTGTTTCAAGGGATATCTGATTGGAACAAAGAGACCTTTTCATGGTTACACATACTTACTCCTTTTCAAAATCTTCTGAAGAACTTTTTTTCTTGGTTACACTGGTTGCTAGAGAAAATTGAAATTTCCAACTTTAGAAGACTGTCTTCCCTACTAGCCCCTTCCACTCTCTGAGCTTTTCTAGAGAAAACATCCTTAATTTCTACTGCTTGAATTTCTCTCCTTGATCAGGAAGGGGGAGAAGTCCAGGTTGCCCTCAGGGAATTCTAACTCCTTTTGTACAGTAAAGGTCCAAATCCATCATTTGAATCTGCATGGCAAGGAGTTAACCACACATGCCAACTTATTACGTGAGGTACAACTAATCTCTTATATACATAAAAGTATTTTCAAAACAATCTTTGAAGCTGTCCTCAGGAAAAAAAATTCAGGTACTTGCATACAAATAATTTTAGATAGATATAGGGTTTGAAATTATTTTGACTTGGTATTCTTGGAGTATGATGAAGAACTGCTGTGCTTCAACTGATTTATTGTTTAAAAAAGTGATTTATAGCAGCTATATAATGCCTTACATAAGAAAAAGCAAAATACAGTAAGAAATTTATTGAAAAATATTGGATCTTAGTTTCTGAATTTTCCATAATTCTTTTGTTTAGAGTCACTAGGACTTCAGAGCAGGTTCTGAAAAATTGCTCCATGTGGAAAAAAAAATCCTCCCATACATTTTGCATTTCTCCTTTTTATTATAGAGGACACTTACACAAAAATGGTAGATCGGTTTCGTAAAATTTTATTTTCTTTACCTGCTCTCTCCTATTTATAATCATCATATCTTCATGATATATTGACGTGGAAATGATTGTAATATGGTAAGGGAAACATTATGACTACAAGTAGGGTATAAGCAGCAGGTTCTTAAAGTGAAAAGACCCAGTTTTAATACAAGCAACATTGAAAATAAAGAGCACCGTGGAAGCAATAAGAGAAATAAAATGTTGTTTAAGATGAACTTTTTCTTTGATATTTGTTAGGTATTATTTTATTAAAAAAGTCTACAACATAGGACAAGCCAACAAGTTAGAGAATTGGTCCAATTTGTGTATTAGCTTGTCTTCAGCAGCAGTTACTGGTTGAGGAAAAAGTGTTAATTTCAGGCATTAAATGCTTAACCCCTGACCTTCCAGAATACTTGCTCAGCATTCAAGAATGTGAGATAAAGAAAATTCCTGAGTCACAGACTATGTCTTCATGTTCAAAAGTCCTTTTTCCTTTCATGCAATTGCCCACTCCCTATCACAATTTGTCCATACATTATTGGAAGGTAATTTTCTGATCATGCAGCTATGGGGGTTTTCTAATTAATATTAAACTATTTTCTTCTGAGATTTTTTACTTTCTTTCCACATAGCACATGATAGTGTACTCTATCTGTATTGGGTTTGCAGTGAAACATTTTGGTAGCAGAGGAGACTGGAGTGGTGGCTTTTGTGAAATGCTGCCAGAAGCTTTCCCCGTGTCCAACAGAGCCAGTGCCAGACAACTACAAGATGGACCCACTGCTGGTCAAGGCTGATTCCATCACTATGGTGGTAGCACGTCTGGGATAACAGGGAATGGGGAAAAACAGCTGTGCAATTTCAACCAGAAAGAGTGAGAATGAGGGGAACAGCTCTGCAGACCCCAAGATCAGTGAAGAAGGAGAAGGTGCTCCAATGCACCTGCAGTTCCTGGTGAAGCAGTTTGTCTCCCTGCAACTGTCTAGGGGAGCAGATATCCATCTGCAGCCCCTAGAAGACTCTACACCAGAGCAGGTGGGTGCCCATAGGAGACTGTGATTCCATGGGAAGTCCATGCTGGAGCAGGCTCCTGATATAATTTGTGACACCACAGGGAACGCATACTGGAGAAGTCTGTCCCTGAAGGACTACACCTAGTGGAAGGGACCCATGCTGGAGCAGTTTGTGAAGAACTGCAGCCCATGGAAAGGCCTCAAGATAGAAAAGTTCATGGAGCGGTCTCTCTTGTGGAAGAGATTTTGTGCTGGAGCAGGGGAAGAGTTTGAGGAGTCCTCCCTCTGAGGATAAAGGAACAGCAGAGACAACATGTAATGAACTGACAGACCACAACCCCCCTTCCCTGTCACCCTGTGCTGCTGGAGGGAGGAGATAGAGAAAACTGGGAGTGAAGTTAAGGGAGGAGTGGGGAGAAGGCATTTTTAAGATTTAGATTTTATTTCTCATTACCTATTCTCATCGATTAAACTTATTTCCATAAGTTGAGTCTGTTTTGCCTGTGGTGGTAATGGGCTACTGATTTCTCCCTGTCTTGACCCACAAGTCTTTCATTATATTTTCTCTCCCCTATCCAGGGAATGAGGGGAGTAATGTAGTGGCTTTGGTGAACACTTAGCATCCAACCAGGGTCAACCCACCACAGCATCCTAAGAAACCGTAATTATTACAATTCCAGAATATAGATCATTTTAGGATACAGCTTTAATAACTTCTAGTTTTCACCTCATAGTATTTAGTAGCAGTAGTACTGCTATTAGTATTATTTACTGATTCTTTATGAACTACATAGTTTCTTTAAACTAGATAATGAAATGTCTTGATACAATGTATCTTTTATTCTGCAAACTTCTTATTCAAGTTGATGAAATTGGTGTACATAATTTCTTGGAGAATGAATGGAAAGATTAATGCAATTTACTTCTTTAAATTATCAGATGCTCTCTCTTGATCAAAAATAAAACCATTACAGTTATAATAACAGAAAAGGAAATTAAAAAAGTACACAGTACTATATGTAATCATAAGTGCCTTTTCTGAATCCAATCATTCAGCTAATTTTCATGCACCATTCTCTCCATATTCCATAATCTCTGTTCTATCTCTTTTGTCATGTAGAATTGGCTGCTGCATAATCTCTAGCCCTATTTTCCACATTTCATAAAGAATATTACATTTTTATAACTATCAGTCACTAATAAATCTGCATATATTCCCTTGCATACAGTCCGAGTCCCAGATTTCTAAGCAGAAAAACTACCTTAAAGTCTGAGACATTTGCCAGTATACACCATATGGGTTAAGAGGTTTTTCTCTTTGCGCTTTGATTACATAAACGGTAGAGTAACCATTCAGCACACTAGGTAGGGAATTCAAAAGTGTGTAAATTCTAGTATCAGCTGTGAAACTCCTTTTATATATTATTCCCTTTAGTTATTTGAGTTGCATTTATTCATATATCACAGGGATATAATATGATTCAAAAGAGAAGAAATTTCTGGATGTCATTCGTATCAAGAGATTTATGCTTGAGACAAATTAGCTTTTCTTAAAAGTGTCATATTTCTGCTCAAAAGCTTGCAGAAGCTTCTCTGTACTCAGAAGGCCTGCAAGAGGCTCCCATCACCCATTTCTGGGCTGAAATATAGATCACTGCCCTTCTCACAGAATCTCTTACAGGTAATAGTGACAGAGAGGAGCTTTCAAAGGGAAGCTGCATTTGACTATTTAAGTTGTCTTTGCCTGTTCCCATCTACTTCTCTGTCAGTGTTAGAGTAATCCATGTTAGTGGATCTAGCTAAGTTTCTAATCTATTCAGTTTTACCATGGCTACAGATCCTCTGCAGTAAATGGTTTTAAATCCACAGTAGTTACATATTTTAGCAGTACTTTGAGGTTTTGGACAGCTCTTGATCTTTCTCCTCTGAAACATTCTGCACTCTGTTGCTCATCGTCCAGCATCTGCATCTTTGGCCTCTCGTGCTGCCCAGATAAAATGGTAGAACCTCTCTGTTGAATTGCATACAGTTGATCCAGACCTCTTCTCTCTGCTCAACATTTTGTTTTCAAATAAATGTATAAAGAAGATAAAAAGCATTCCAAAAACCATAAGACCACTTCAAGAAAAAGTATTATTACTGATATTTTACTGTAAACTACTAACTGTTAACCACGGCAGAAATTCTGTCTTTTCCTTTCTGTTTATGTAAGCCAAGGGAGAAGAAACTATAGCAGAGGGGTTGAAACAGGAGGATACCACAGTAAGGCATAAGTATCACCTGAACAACAGGCATAGGTGTAATCTTTTCTTTTGGTAGAAAAGATTTCCACATGGCGAAAGAGTGATTATTGTGATACCTGCAGCTCTGCGGACTCACTAAGGGTGATGTGCCTGTGCTTGAAAAAATGCATCAGATTATCGTATATCCATTGCACAGTCCTTCACTGAAGGGTTCTAATCCCTTGTGCTCTTCTCCCTGTGGTACCTGCCTTTCTGTAGGCTGATCCTCCTGCCTGCATTATCACAACAGTGGTAAATTGATAAGGTCACCAGGTTAAAGCCCAAAGCTTGAGCTGGTGCTTAACATAGAGTGTCAATTTATACAGTTATTTTTTCTCTTTTCTGCTTACTTAATTAGTATTTAAATATTCCAAGTGAAGTGGAATAGGTCAAACAGGAGCCAGCAATGACCTGAATCCAGAATACTCTATAGCCCATTTATTGGAGAGCTCATCTGGGGAGTGGAACAGACAAGTCAAAATCTACCTGCTCTCTCATTTAGAGCAGACTGCACTGAGATTTCTCACATCCCAACTGCATTACCCTAGCAACAATATTATTATTTAAAAGGGAACAACCCCTTTTTCTAGTGCTGTGACTAGCCTTCTGCTTTTAATGTCCTTAGCCTTAAAAAGCCATTGCACGTTAAATACTTTACGTAATTTTTTTCGGTACTATTGTTGAGCCAAGACAGTTATACATAAAAGACTATGAAATTACAAAAATAGAGAAAATTACCCTTTTACATCTAAATGATTCTGAATGGAGTAGGTTTATTTGTTTGTTTTGAAGGTTTTGTTTTGCTTTGTTTTTCTACTGGAGTAGTAGAAGGTATAGGTAAATCTGAACTGTAAAAAGGTGCTGAACTGCAAAATCAAGCATTCATCCTTAACCATGGACTCCTATGTTTATTATGCCTCAAGGAGAGTTCAGCTCACAAATACAAAGGGTATTTCATCGAAGTTGCCAGAACTACAAGCTCACTCTGGACTCCGAAAGTCACATAGTGTTCTCCTCAAAGTTGTCACCAATTGTCAAGGTTTATTTATGCTTAGGAGACCTTATGGGTCTTCAGATTGTGTTCTAAGTGACAACTCTGAAACCAGAGGAATAGTAAGAATCTCAGAGTTTTAGCTGTTTGGAATTTAGCAAATCAATCTGTTGATGTAAAGGTGACATTTGTGACCTGATGGGGTAGTTTTGTGTGCCTGAGAAATTGTGATGTGCAGTCAGAGGTATATATCCCTGGAATAATCTTTTTATAGAAATGTATATATAACTTCTTAAAGTTCCCATCCTCATTGAAAATCAATAGCAATCATAACCTAAAGTGCCAGGAGGCTCTGGCAGACATGTGGTGGTGGATTAAAATTGGATGGCTGAAATTGTAACAGCCTTCAGCTGAACCTTCCACTACTATGATGGATGTTGCTCCCCCAAAGCAGGGACAACTGATCTGCTCATGAATCACCCGATCCACTGCAGTGTTCATCTAAAATAAACTGACTTGGACTCTGGTTGACTGTAATACAGACACTCAAATTTGTCTTGGGAGAGAAAATGTTTATTGTATGGGTGGCAAAGATACCTGGAGAAGTTCAGGAATCTGATTTTAACCTGTTGCTGAATGACCTCTGTTAATTGTAAAAATAGAACTCAATAGGCTCCATCAGGTGATTTCAAAGCAACAAAAATGCCTGTTTTTCTCATTCCCCCACTGTGCACATGGTGGTCCAATGACCTCTTTGGCAGGAGCTCTGCCTAACTTTGGCACTTTTCTGAGAAAAAAGAGAATCACTGCTGGTGGAACTGATGGAAACATTGCCCATATCTATGTCCCCTTTACTTGTCTAGCTGTGTAAATATCATCACTGCAGGTTTTGGGAGGAAGCTGGCAGTGGTAGGAGATGAATAAAAACACACAGAGCACCAGGCACTGCAAAGCAAGAAACAGGCAGAAAAAAGCATGAGGCTAGCACAGTAACAAAATGCTTGTAAGGGAGAGGGCAATCGTTATTATTGCCTCTTCTTTTTGGAGTCATGAAGTGATGATGGTACCAATATACAATCCATCGTACATTAGATTATGTAGTAGCAAAAAATATATTTCTCATGAGTCATCACATAAAGTCCTCCAGCCAATTTTGTTTATATTGGTATCTAGGGACATAAAAATTTGATTTCTGTTTTCAGCGCTTTAGGACACCCTGTCTGTCTTGGGGTTTTTTTAGGCAGTTCAGGAGCAGATCTTTACCGTGTAGATATTGCCTGCCAGTCCTGTGAGGATGTCTGTGATTTCATAAAGCATCTATAACAACACTGGAGATCTTAGGTACCTGAATCATACTGCAAGCACCTGCGTTGGGAACCTCTAGCAGTATAACAGCATTTTTCTTAGCTTGACTTCCAGCCAAATTTGAATCAATAGCTGTTCGCTCACACTTCAATGAATGCAACAGTGGTGATTTTATTGTATAACATCCTGATTTTTCAAGGGGAAATCTGACTTGACTACATCAGCAGCCAAAACATGCCATAGCTTACCTTCTATCATACTTGAGTTTTACCTCCGCAGCATTACTTTGATTGATAATTTGTCAGTAACTATTTTCTTCACCAAAGAAGACACATAGCAGTTTGAATTTGAAAAGTTAGGTATGCTAAAGAGGAAGGAACTATTTTTACATAGAAACAGACCTAGAGGAATGATACTTTGACTGATAATTACAAGTCTGTACCTGTATACACACATAGAGTTTTAATTGCTTGTATTATAACTGTGCAAATATCTGTCATTAGGATGTCCTTGAAGATATGCTGTGGTACTAATCAAGTTTGTCGAGATAAGACAGTATATTTCTATTCTCTTTTACACATCATAAACTCTGACTGATATCCCCAAGGGGAAAAAATGCATAATGTGTCATTTATGACCTGTTGCTTGCACAAATTGCCTGCATTTTATATGCAGTAGGATAACAAAATGGTATTGATTTTGAATTTGACTCAGGAAACTGATCTTTATTGCTAGTTGTCACTTGGCAGATTTTTCCTCCCACTGTGAAATGTTTGATCTAAAATTAATGTTTTGGAGAAATGAAAGCAGTGATGGTTTTACAATATTTTTTAAAAAAATGTTTACATTCTATCCTAGGAGATAGACATTATTTATAAACAGAATAAACATTCTATAAATAAGACTAAATTTAAAATAAGTTGCAAAAAGCATGTACTATGCCAATCTTGTTCTGCTTACACAACACTGCTGTGTAGCAGAGCAGTTTTATGGGGCTTAAAGCAAGGCATGGATCAGTACCAGCATGCTTGTGTAGAGGCAAGCTTAAAAGGTAGAGCTAAGGGAAATACACATTAATACAATGCACTACAAAATAATAATAAAAAGAGAGGAAAACTAGGATAGATTTGGGTATGAATTTGAAAACTCTACAAATATGACAGATTAAGAGTTAGGGAACCTCTGACACCAAAATTTTACTTCCCAGCTTTATAGTTTTATGTGAGACACATAAAGGTCATTTCAATATCACTCTGGAATATTGTTTTCACTTTCTACAGAAAAAGCAACAAAACCAGGATTCATTAGCATAAGGATTGGAAGACTGTTTTGGTTTTTTTTTTTGGGAAAAATATATGTACCTATGGGTATCTTATCTTTTCTTCATGTATTTTTTTAAGAATATCAGTGTTGTGATTCTCAAAGACAGCTATATAAGTGTTGCGACGACAAATGTCTGAAACTCTTCAACAGCCTGTACCTTTGCTCCAGAAATAGTTTCTAAATGCATATTTACCATTTTCTATGTCAAAAGTGAAATTTTAGATGTCTATGTGAGCAAAGGTCCCTGAAATCATTGTAATTAATTTATGAAAGTTGGTTTCATCAATCAGACCAAGAATATATTGTAACATATAATTGAATATTTTAAAAGTAAATGTGGCAAACTAAACTAAGTTGAGATATTGTGGTCTTCTATTAGTTTTGACTGTGGTGTGTTATGACTATTTTTACTATTGTTATTGTATATAATGAAAAACAAATATCAACCAAGATTGTTTAGTTTATCACTGTCCTTTATGAAGAAGATTAATTTGAGAACTTTCAAATGTGATCATGTTTCAGTTACCATGGTTTTGGTTTGTGTCCAGATTTCACATTTTTAATACCCCAGGAAGAAGTAGATTAATTGACTTTTGATAGTGTCCATTAAACAGTTAATGTGTGTCAACTGCTCACTTAGCTAAGTAGTACTCACCTTCATATCAGATTTCTAGTACCAAACCTGTACTTTCTGGAATTATGTCTGCTTTGGGACTGTAACTCTTGTTTCTTAGGAAATTATTTCATTAAGTGAAAAATTCCACAAACAAAGATATTAAAAAATCAGCTACCAGCTTCTTCACAACTTGTAGGGATACTGCACATGTAAATCATTTGTGTTTTTGTGAGATGAAATGGATTATATATATTTCTATTGCCACTGACACGTGTCCTTGACAGCAGAATTCCAGCAAGTGGTAGAGGCATTAGCTCCATCACAGTCAACGGAAGTACACTTAATCACATCACCTGAGAATCTGACCTGTAGACTGTCCTTTGTAGGGTAATAATACTTTATGCTTTCATCAATCACTCTTCTAGGTCTGTAGCTGTTTCTGGCAGATTAAAAATGTCATATTATATATAATGTCAAATTATAATCCAAAAGGCTGTTTCACCGTGTTGCTCCCAAACTATCTTTACTTTTATAAAAGCAGGCCCAGTTGAGGAAAACCTACTTCCAGAAAGAGCAAGAACCTTTTTTTCATAATGAAATATTTATATTTATTTTAAACATTCTGATTATAAAGCAAATTCAAAACAGTATTCATATTCTTGATGTTTAGGCTCCAATTTGTTTTGACTTTTCTCTGCTTTGACTGTTTGCATAGGACATATGTCTACAACTACGACAATAATAGATGGTAAGAACGGATCCGTTCCTTCATCACCCATGAAAGTGGGCAAGAAATCAGTTACAGAAGACCTCGTGACAACGTTCAGCTCACCAGCAGCATGGCTTCTTGTTGTTGCTCTGATTGTTACCTGGTCGGCAGTAGCTATTGTAATGTTTGACTTGGTGGATTACAAAGACTTAGCAGGTAAAACTGAACATATTCTGTTTGACTCTTTGTATATTAAAATTTGAAAATTTATTAAGGAATTGTCATGGTTTAGCCCATTCCCCTCAGTATTAGGGTAGAAAATGGTTGATTCCAGGTGAAATTCTGGCTAGGTAGCCACCTATGTATGTATATTACATTGGTAGCCACCTATGAATGTATACTACATAATTATGCGTGTGTCTCGCTTTGGGGACAGCATAGTGTCTCTGCTGAGTTTATCAAGAGAGAAGATATTGCAAGAAATGTCAGAATGTATTAGTTTACACTTCATACATCTTTATAATTTAAGTCTCTCCGTTTTGCAGCCCATTCTCATCCTCTAAACCATGCATATTGACAGTAATGTAATATGTATATGAGCATGTATAGTCAGATTTCCATTTTGCCATTTCTATATAAATTTTTAAAAGAAAAGCTAATTAATTCAGATTTTCTAAAATATAAAGCCTTTAATAGTCGCCTTAAGTATTCTGACATCTCCTTACACAGTTCAATGACTACAAAAATGTAGATCATTTCTAAACATGCTAACCCTAAAACTGATCTTTAAAAACCAGAAGCACAGAGGACCAGATTCCTAATGTTAGCTAGGTCTTATCCTTGTCTTCAATTAATAGTTACTCTAGCCTAGTTTAAGACTTGGCAAGCTGACTGAACAAGATCGAGTTTAAGGTTACATATTGATTAATGAGGGCAAAGATGAAAATGAAGTGGGTGGTACAAAGACTGTGATTCTAGTTGAGGAAGTGGAAGAAAGGAACAGGGAATAGAATGGAACAGAATTTTTATACCTTTTGTCTGGCAATAATATATAATGAAAAGTAAGTTCACTACCTATGTTTGCAAAGGGTGCATAATGTTCACCAAGCCATAATGGCAGTAAAACTTTAGCGAGACAAACAGCCTGTAATAACTGGGAAACATGTATGTGACGCAGAAAACAAATGATTACAGTCCTTTTCTTTCTTAAAGTAGAGCTCCAGCCCTAAAGTTATCACATCTGTCACAATAATTACCTAGGAATTAAAATTCAGACTTCAGCCTTTTAATTCAAAGCAAATTGAGCTGATGTTTTGGAATAAATTTCCTAGACTTTATTAGTTTACTGATAAAATCATAGATTTTTTTTTGTCTTGCTATCTATCAATATTGACTTCAAGATTTACTTAAAAAGTTTTTGAGACACAGATCGATCTTGAAAGAAACCAACCAATCCTGGATCAATGGATGTCACAGAGCTTGAAATGTGGAGACAATGTACCACAAAACTTTTTCAATTTTTTTTCTCCTCTGTCTTTGTTTTAGAAGGACATCACTTGATTTCCAGCAAAACATAAAGGTATTTTTTAGAGATCTTCCCAATATAGACATCAGATTTTAATTTGGACACCACACACTAGATACTACAGTGTATATAGAAACCAAGAAAGAGAAATTATCTATTCTGCTTTAGTTTCCCATTTTAACCATTAATCAATCAATCAATTAATCAAGTCCTTAATATGTTTTATATGAACAGTCAAGAAGGAGGGCATAACTGAGACTACACTCCTACACTAAGCAATTCCTGAACTGGCTGTCAGGTCACACATGTTCGGTATATAAATCAGGGTAATGCAAGTCTGGGTAATGCTAAGTAATAAGAATTTTTACTGGAGACTGAAGGAAGCATCTAAGCAGGTGTAGTTCTGCTCATATTATATTGGCTAAATGAGTTTAAATGTCACCAGTGCTGATGGAAACTGACATTTTCAGACCAGGAGGTAGAAATAAAATAATATGATATTTAATCCTCAGGGTGAATTTGTATTTTGTGGAGGTCTCTGAGAGAGGATACTTTAATACTTTGAGTTCATGAGTTAATTTCTTTTCCTTTCCAATGATATTAATCAAGTGATTAATTAAGCCAACATTTAAATCAGGTCTCAATAGTCAAGATTTAAGAGAAGAAACTACTGTACTTCTTTAGACTGAGATTTATTAGACTCTTTTCTGTATCTACATAAATATAACAATAGCTACATAGCTCTTACCATAACCCCTAGGTTTTACCTCTGGAGTTCCCACTATTTTTTTCAAGTTAAACCCACTGACTTATAAAAATTCCATGAAAATAGCTGAAGATTTCACATAGAATCACCTGGCTGTCATTATTGATACTAGAATGATTTTCACTTTTGGACAGTTTGGTCCCTTGCCTCCAGTGGAAGTAGTGTCTTCTTTTCATATAGAAAGTAGAATTTGGAGCATATTTTCAAGTGACTCCTTAAATCTGAAACCCAGTGATATTTTCTCTTGAGTTTGACACTGTTCTTGGAAGAACCAGACCTGCATAAAAAGCACAAATAGTTATTTTCAGGACTGTAAATGTAGTTTTGCAAGTATGATCAAAATTAATTTACTCGTTTTGAAATGCAAATGAAAGATGCCAAAGAAATTACATTCAACTGCATACTTTTTTAATCCATAAAACACAGAAATTTCAGTGTATTTTTCATCAAAGAATACTTACCTTTCATAAGTCAGTGCATTCAATTTCTTTCCCATTTCTCTACCTGAAGTTCCATGAAGTTCAAGTTTAGAAAGTATGCATAGCATATGAATGAGGCAAGCTGAGAGAGCTGAACTCAGTCTAGAGAAAAGGAGATGGAGGGATGGCCTAGACGCAGTTTGGAGATTTTTGAAGGGCAGTTACAAAGACAACAGAGGACTCTGATCCACAGGCTCCTACCAGGGACTTCCACTATGTTTCTGTGCCAGAAATTACATTTTCCATAGCAGAGCTGTTAGCAGTAATTCCACTGCACAGAACTGACTGCAGCAGAAAACAGGAGCAGACTGACATAGTAAACCTGCCTGGGAATTGTGTGGTCAAGGAATATACACGGATTTGTTCCCCCTGATTACACTACAGAGCTGCTAGGCTCTGGGCAATAAAGGAAGTGCCATGCCCTAGATTATGAGTTACCAAGAGTACACACAGAGTCATGGAGATCAGTAGAAACACAACACATGAGTAGAGTAGGAAGTACTTTAAACTGGAGCATTGTTCTCCTTTAATAATTAAAAATTTTTATCTCATTATCTGAAAGAGAAATAGTTCCAAAAAGGCATATAGCATTAGTAAATGTATTTTATCTCTTAAGTATTTTTTAGATCTATCAATATGAAATTCACACTGCCTTCTGTGATTAGAGTGCCAGCTCATAGATTTTGCTTCTTGATTACTTTGGTTTCATGTTCTTTTAGAAGAAAACTATCAAGTTTGGGAAATTTGACAAGTTGTATAAGATGAAATTTGTCCCACAAGTAACTATATGAAAAAAATGGTGTTTAGTTTCTTCCTAAAGTAGATGTGGTAAATTACTTTTTTGGGATGCCCTTTTATTCAGTATTTGAAAAGTAGCTTTTAGAACTGAAGAAGGCTGAGCATGGATAACACTGAGGGTTTAGGTGACTGAAGTTAGATTACATAACTACAAGTTTCACTCATAAAAAGATTTACGACATATTTTTGTGTAATTTTACATATCCAGAACATGATGATTATAAATTCTATAGCACTCTGTATTACTCAGGAGGTGCTGGTTATGATATAAAATATATCGTAAGAGGAGAACTCTGTGTTACAGGTTGCATGTGTAAAGCTGTGCCTCCTTGGTGGCTATGTGCCAGTTTGTTCAGAGGTTAGAACAGAGATCAAACCTGCAAGTCAGCTTTGGCTTTGGTTGTGGATTTTGAGGAAAGCATGAGACAAAAATTAGATCAGTGCTGAAAGTTTCTCCGGAGTTCCATTTACCCAGCAGAAGGAAATTAAATTTTTGCAGTGTTGTGCTTTAGTGTATTATGTTCATTCCTTTGAGGAAAGAAATGAAAACTTGCATTCCTATCATGCTGTATTGTACGACCGTAAACATGACTGAAATATTTGTAATGTGGTATGAAGGTGACATGCAATACAAAAGCCTGAGATAAGAAACTACAAATCTTATGCAGTACATAGTGTGCATGAATATGCAATAAGTAGCATGCTACATTGAATGATCTCATATATTTTCAATATTTTCAGATATGCAGAAAAAAAATCATTTTGGTTTGATGTGTGCATTGCAACAGTTTATTACTACCATCCTTTGTATTAGAAAATACACCTTGTTAATTTGCTTCATAATTCATGAATGTATTTCATACATTTCTTGTATGTATAACTGGATTATACATTTTAATTGGTAAATGTAACAAAATACTAAGATTATTTTAGTCCTGAAGATTAATTACCCAGTAATTCACATTTGGTAATGGGCTAATAGAGTGTTCAAAATTCCCTACCACCTCTGTGACCAATTACAACTAATTAATGCCATACTAATTTCAGATTCAGAGTATTCTATATTCAGAGTAAATTGATAGTGATTTAGCCAGTCACCAAAAGGCCAGACTAAATCAAACCTAATGAAACCCCACCAAATCTATGAAACCCAAAATTACCCACTAAACAATCGAAGTGAAAATATAGAAAACACACACTCACACACTCTTAGAAGGATGAGCTCACCATTTTATCATGACTGCTTTCATAAATGAAAAAAAGAATAGGTTTTTGTTGTGGATAATTTGTTTTGCTCAGCCATCAAGAGGTTTTTTAGACACCTCAAGCAAAGTAGATCTCTGTGGAGGTAATGCCTGTCAGTGACAGGAATGAGGAGCTAACAGGAGATGGGGACATGAAGCTCATATCCACTCAGATGCTTTCTTTAATTTTTTCTTTAATTACTTTTTTTTTTCTTTTTAAGGTAATGGCAAAACATTTGGCCAAACTGTTGTGGGTTCTCCCATACTAGCTTCTGAATAACACAGCTTGAAGGCACCATCTCTCTACCTGAGCTCATGGTCATTTCTATTGCTGCCTTGTAGTCACAGAAAGTTTTGGCTGGCCCTGGGTAGGATACATAGAATATACCTATTGTTATTCTCTATCAAAGGAAAACAAATGAAAATTAGGAACCATTTGTCACATGAAAATCTATATTTTGAAGCAAAAAGATGCACAAAAGCAAAGAACATGACTCTAAACTACTTGTACTGTATTACTGACATGGACATTATTTTCCCTAGTCTCCTTCACAGTAAAATTGTAAGGTGCAAAACCTGTTGGGTCCAGAGCATTATGTCATTAAGAGACATGGAATTTAGCAAAATACGGCTATTGTACTGGGTTTCTTTTCTTCTTCTTCTTTTTTTTTTTTTAATTCTATTTTTTTGTGAGGTAATCATTATTAGGAATAAATACACACATTTTTCCCCTGCAGTATCATCTCACTGCAGTCATCCTGTTGGGCTCGTGTTCACCGGAAATTTTAAGATACACAAAAAGAAGTGCACTTACATTTACTCTTATATTTACAGGATAATCACCAATGTTAAAACTGATAATACTTCTGCAGTTAGTCAGGAAAAAGAATGAACTTCTGGCTTAGTTTAAAGCACCAGAAAATTTAGTGGAACAGATAATTTTGTCTCTTTTTCAAACATGTAAAACCCTAGGCAAATCACAGAATCACAGAGTAGGGTGATTTGGAAGGGATCCACAGGGATCATGAAGTCCAACTCTGGAATTTAATGAAACAGTGCTATAGTCTTCTGAAGTACAATTTTTACTGTATTTACAAGTGTCAATCCAAAGAATGATTAAACAGTTTATCTATTTCAAAGTTCTTAATGAAATTCTTAATTGAATTATACGAGACTTCAACTGATGTACCCAAAATGTACAAAACATTTTTTTCTCTTTCATAATGATAAAAACAACTTAAGGGATTTAAGCCAAATTCCAGTTTAAAGAAGGGTTGCACAGATGACATCTGGTTTGTCATGTTTCACTCTGCAGTAGATCTCATAGCTGAGTTATAAACCCCTAGAAAATGAGTTTACACTGGAAAGAATGACAGTCTATGAAGTATCGCAGTGCTGCAAGTGCTGCATTCATCCCAAAAGGTCTAGCATATATAAGATGACAAGTTGTGATAGATCAAACTTCATGAGATCATGAAGCTGAAAATATGAAATTTTAGAAACTGTCTCCATGAATAGGGAAGGATCTAAGAGTAGAATTCATGCTTAAATATACTTCATGGGATAAAAAACACAAACCAAATTTCCAGTGCATAACGGTATCTGGTAAATTTTTAATTTTAAACAAACAAACCAAACCAGTAATTCATTGCAGTGATGCAAATCTTTGGTTATTTGCTGTTGAAGAAATTGAAGTAACTCAACTAGAATCAACTGTATGTGATTTATTCTTTTCAGTAATAGAATTTGTAACTTGTGAAAATACCTGTATCTTATTCAACCATATTTTCACATTGCTCTGATTCATACCGTATTATCTTACACCTGGATCATATTGCTTTTTTTTAAATGAACTCCAATTTCTTCTTCATAACAGCAGTCCCATGGAGATTAAAAAGCTCCTCACTTCACTCCTTAAGTGCTTCCTTTAATGAAGAGACAGCTGAGAATGTTCATTATTGCTAATGGTGTTTCTTCCTTTTTTTCACTGGCCTTTCTGGGGTTCATCCTGTTGCCATCAGCTATAGACACCTATTCACAACATTGCGATGATCCCTGTTTACCACCTGGTAAAGACCTTCTGCCTGCAGTGTTCTGAATACGTGTGTGCAATGATAACAAAGCATGGGCACAAGCAGAGTGCCAGAACGTGGCAGCATTGCTTCTCACCTAACCCCAACTCTGGATGGCTGAGGCTGCAAAGTTCATTGCAACAGCCTGTTCCTGATTTTCACCATTGTGTTTGAAGTAGACCTGACTCCTAAGAGATGACTCTGGTCAGGAGATTCCCAGGAAATGGTGTCAAGCTGAGATACTAATTTTACACTTTAAATGTCCTTTAAGAATGCAATTGTGCAATTATTTAACAGCTTTTTAACCTGAAGTTAAGATCTGTCTCAGCTGAGACCAAATCAAACCATATAAATTACATGTAAAGCCCATCCTAAACATACACTCCTATCCGTGTGTATGGCTATATCCAAAGTACCTGAAATTACCTTTAATATTATGACAGTTTGTGAATTTCTTTCTAAATTTTGGCAAGTATGTTCTAGTCATAACTGCTTCTTTGTCCACTTTCAGGTGAGGTTTTCTCTATGGACTTGACCTCAAAACAATTATCTAAGGCTGATATTAGAAAGAGACAGAGAAGATTTAGACTACAGGTTGTAGTCTTCATATTTAAAATATAACTAGTTATAAGATGAAAATTACTGGGAAATGCTGAGTCTGCATTTTCTTTGACACTGTTTTTATATGCAATACTTCAATATACTTAGTATAACAATTAAATCATTATTTTTATACTTATATTTCAATGACGTCTGTCTTAAGTTTTTTTTTCTGATGCTTAAGCTTAGTGCTATAATCTTGACAAAAATGTTAATCTATGAAACAGAAACATAAGACCTAAGGACAGCTATGTTGATAAACTGGAATATTAATAATGGAAGATTTTAAGTTTATATTGAGTTTAGTATCTTAGTTCACAGTGTAGAAATAAAGTACTATTATTACTAAACTTAAAAGTATATAAACTTTCAAATTAAAATATAGGTCTCTATATTTAAAAGAAAATGTTTTACTAAAAATAGGATATGTTTTACCACAAAATAGTGTTAGGTTTTTGTATTTTATCAAACATGGCACAAATTCTCTGTCTTCATCAGCTATACCTTGTCAGTACCAATGAAGTAGTTTATATCTCATAGATCAATCTTTGCACCAGATAATTACCATCATTTGTAATTTAATTGCATTCAATTCACTGAAGTAAAAATATGTAATTGATGAAAATCTAACAATTATTAACTAATTTGCTGCAATTCATTAAAAAGAAAAACCACTTTAACATAGGTTGAACTCTGAATTTGTATTTAACCATTTGACAAGCAAAAAAGATTGATAGGAGACTATATTTATCGTAGAGTTATTAAGACTGGAATAATGACTGAAGTAATTTGCACAGATAAATCAATTAGTCTCTTATTGTTGTGCGCTTCATAGGAATAGATGACACAGACCATGAAACACAACCAAATTTGCTACAGCAATTGAGGTGCTACAGTAAATTGTACCATGTGATTACTCAACTCTTGTTTCCAAAAGTGACTGTTAAAGGATACATTTTCAGTTCTGATGAAACAAAGCATTCTTCTGTTCAAACATACCACAATTTTACTGAAGTTACTTTGTCACTTTATGAACATTATCTTCTACCCCAAGAACACACTTAATACCCGTTGCAGGACTTGAGAAGTCTGTTATTGGCTGGTTTCAAGGAGCTGCATTAAGTGTGAAGTATTAATTATCATTACAGTTAAGAATTCCATTTTCAAATCAATTGGAATTAAAATTGTGAGCCAAGGAGACTTCAAAAATGGAGAAATTCATTGTATAGAATTCTTGTTCTAGTATTTTGAATCAAATTACTGTTTCTGTACCAATAGTGCTAGAGAGCTACAAAGAATTGTAGCAGTTGATGTGCCAGCTTCAAATTACACAGGGAGTTTTTGGAAGTGTTAAATACCTACAACATCTCTAAAACTATTTCTTAAAGAAATATTTTAAAGAAATTTGATATGTTTAGTAAATAAAATCCAAACAAGCTTCCAAATTGTTATGCAGATATCTACATAGGTAAAAAAACTTTCTCCAACCAAATAAAACTGAATTTTCCTACAATAAGGTTTTCTTGAAAAGTACTATACAAAATCATTCAATTTGGTTGGGATTCTATCTCTGTCAGCTTTAACTCTTACAAATTTCAGCATTTTCCAGAAGGTTATGGACTTAGAATTTTGACTTCCCACTGAAAACAAAACAGCAAAACTGTAAATTATTCTCATATCAGTGAACATGCTAGTACAAATACAGATAAACTTTTACTGATCTGCAAAGCATCTCTTATGCTGTACCAAGTAATAAAAAAGTGACAAAACAAAACGTTCTAACCAAGCATTTTTATTGGCACCAGTGTTGCAGAATGTAAGTAATTTATCAAGGTAAATAGTTGTATCAACCTGGAATTAATTATGAGTGTAAAGTTACAGATCTAAGTACTTAACCAAAGTGTATAATGACAAGTAGGATTTAAATATGAAACAGCAGCACTAATAGGAGCTATGACACATACCTCAGTCATATGAAAATAAGGTGGTGTGTCCATGCTAATTTTTCAGGCTTCCTTTCCTTTCTAGTCAATGGAAAGGAATGGACATCTTTGGAAATTAATTCATATAAGGCTAAAAAAGATTTCAGAGGAAAGAAAGAGACTTGCCTTCACAATATGTTTGTCTGCATTGGCTTCTGAGGGAGTCTAGAAGCCATCAGGGATTCAGTATCATTTCAGGTACATTTGCTTACACCTAAACTTAAATCTCTGATGAAAGGAAATTACAGACTGTCAGAAAAATCCTTCAGTATTAATTGTGTGTTTCATGCCTAAGCTTGACCTCACTAGTATCCATTTACTTCCTTTCGCCTCCTTGCTCCTTCAACAGGCATTTAGTAATTTTTTACTGCATTATCTAAGGGAAACAATTGGTTTAGTCACTATTTAAAAGTTCATCGAAAGGTAGAACTTCAGAGTCTGTAGCTATCTGAGAAATGCTCTGTATCCATAAAAGGTCTTTACAGTTCAAATTCAAGATCCTGCCCATTCTACTCCCAGAACAATAGTTTATAGATGATATGTCACATATTAATTATAGCTATAGATTAGTTACAAATTATATATTACACACTACATAACATATGCTAGCAAAAAAAAAAAATACTGTGACCTTACTTTTAAAAAAATTAGTGTTCTAAGGTTTACTAAGAAATGAAAAGTTAGACAGAAGGCAGCTAATCCACTCTGAATATATTGAATGCAAAACTATTGTAAAAAATCTCATCATACTGTTCCATTGCTGGACATTTGTAAATAAATAAATAATAATAAAAAAAAAAAAATCAAGCTCAAACTTTGTTATGAAAATCTGCATTCTTTCAGCTTCACTTCTGGAGCAAGAATATGCATATCTTCTGAAAATGGTTGTCTTTCCTTGCATGTGTTTGAAAGAAATGGAATCTTTCTCTGTACTTGTTACCACTAGAACTGTTTAATTTCTTTTTTTTTCTGATGTGTTTTTTTCTACTAGGGACCTAGTAGAATCTGTTTTCAAAGTTATGGGGAGAGCTAAAGGCATGGATTCAATCAATTGTAATTTTCACTTCTGCATTAGTTGCTATTGTGTTCTTCAGAATTTTAGGACACATCATTACTGTTAGCACTACAATTATAAAATGTTGGAAATATAACAAGTTAAACAGAAGATCTGCCCAGGGGATAATTTTCTAGGCCTGTGCCACTGGCATCAGCCTTCCAGTGAGATCAGAGTATCTGTTTGAATACAAAATTTAATTTTGCAAATAACAATAAAGTATCATCTATACAGCTCCAAACTGATTTTTCTAAACTTTTCATATTAAACAGCATTTGCAACTTGGGCCTGTTAGTGTGGGTATGACTGCAAAAATTTTGCCTCCAGAGACTCATAATTTCTAATACCTTTTCTTAGTGGGGTATGAAGATGTTATGAATTAATGACCAGGATATGATGTTGAAGACTGATTCATGAGCAAAGATGGCTTGCCTTGGGGTGATTGGAATAATTTCCTCTGCTCTTGATCTTACTCTTCTCTGAGCATTTCCCTTACCTGCCCAGGGGGAACAGGTCTGCTACCTGTGAAGCAGTTCTTGAACTGCTACTTGGTAGACCAGTACATTCAAACAAATTAATACCAGTTCTTGTTTAGTTTTCAGCCGTACTCCCTGTGGCTGTAAAAGCCTGTGGCTGTAAAAGCAACTGCATCCTCCCTAAGCAACCAATGGATAAAAGGAGTGTGGATATCCACAGAGGAAATCAAGGCAGCTGTCCAAAGTTAAAGCACCCCTGCTTGTGAACCAAAATCTCAGTTATGATAAGACACTTCTGGCCATCTCCATTCTATTAGTCCACTTCTACTCCTCAGCCCCTCTAGATTAGAATGAAGTGAGGTTTTGGTCATAGATTTACTTTTTAATAGCCTAAATATAGTTATTCATTCTCCTGGTTGATGCTTGAGAACAGTATTTGTGGCACATCAGTTGAAAAAATTAAATCTCTACATCTCAATGCATGAAGACAATGAAAATAAACAAGGCAAAGAAATCAGGACTCAGCAATTTCCTTAGCCACAATTTGTGTAAGGAAACTAGTTAGGGGGAGATGTGACGTGAGGAGCGGGAAATTGATGGCACTGAATCCTAAACAGGCATCAAGATGTAGGGGACCTGAGTCAAAGAAGAAAAAAAACAGCTGAAAGGAAGAGCCTATCTAAAATGATGAATGTTAGGTAGAACCAAATCTACTTTTATACTTTGTCCTACCAAGCCTCAGAAGGAGAGCCAGAATCTGGAGCACAGCATCAGACCAAATTATACACTGAGTCCCTCATCACTCTGCAAACAGCACGTGCAATACGATACAGTTTATACCAGTCTTGCACAGGAAGGAGAGCTGTCCTCCAATCCTCTAGCAATCAAAATTAAATTTCACGATCCTTGAATATGTTAAAAGAGGTAGTCTAATTAGTCCTGTATAAAAATTATGATTAACTTTTATCACTGAAAGAGTTGTTGGGTTTTTTTTGAAACTGCTTTTTTTTTTTAAACTCTGCACTCAGGAAGATCTGTTAACAAGCTCAGCACAGAACCACTGAGAATCATTCATGAGACACTGGAAGAATCCACTGATTGGATCTATGGTTTTTTTTCTTTGCTGTCTGACCTCGTATGGAGTGATGATGATGACGAGAGTGATGAAGGTATTTGTAATGTAAAGACTTCTGTAACTGCTCTAACTGCTGTTTTACACACATTATGTTGGCTTACTCAGCTTTTAACCTCACAGACAAGGTCAAACAAAATGAAAAATAACATTGTTGCTCATAAAACATCTACTGGCTATTCCAATCAGTAAATTGGTTTCTTTGTTAGTTTTCATCTCATGTTTAATGTACCATTACAGAAAAACTGTCAGAATTAAATATTACCATTAGTACATCCTAAAGTAAAGAGCATTAATTTATATAAGACTTCAAAGCCACAACCAAAATGCATCAGGATACTGCTTCAGAGAATGGAGCTATTTTCTTTTAATCAGCAAAAATCTAAAGAACCCCGGTAAATATATAATATAGATCAAGAAACTTAGATCTTTTTTTATTTGCCGCATTGATGACAGGGCAATATATTGAAACAAACAAACAAAAAAAAAAGGCACTTTCTCTGAAGTACAGGGATTTTTCATGGCATATTGCAAATAATTCGCTTTACTAGGAATTTATGGTTCTGCCATAATGGTGGAATATCTGACATCATCTGATAAATGAAAGTAAATTTCTAATATTTTGAGTTTGGAAATAACTAACCTTCAGTTAACAAAGACATAGTAATTAAAAAAATAAAAAACAAAAAAACCCACCAAACACCCTACCCTTAAAAAATCCCAAAAAACCCACAGCTGGTTCCCCAGTAAGATCAGAGAGTAGTGGATCATCATGTCACTGGTCATTTTGACAAGCAGTGAGTGTAGGAGTGACATCTTAATTTCACAGTAGCTCTTTTTATGTTATATTTGCTATAGTAGAATATAATTAAAGAGCAACACGTAGTGAAACTGAATTCTATCTGCTTGTTCATTAATGTGAGATGTCATCAAATTTCTACCTTTTAAATATGTTCATGAGCTTTTTACATTAGCATCATACATGAACTTTTATAAGCTGCTAAATGTGAGTCTGTGAACTGGGCATTCTATTCTGAGATGTGGTTTACAACTAGCAGAAAGCCAGTCTCTCATATGGCTCAGAAACAGAAAAGATGAAATATGGAAAGCTTGATAAAATTTGATCAGATTTCATTCTTATAGTTTAATAGGTGCCAAAAAACATGCAAGCTTTCAAATACTTGAGTGTGTAAGTGTTAATGGCAGTGTGAAAGGTCATAAAATACCTGACATATTAAAATGCAAGATCTGAATTCTCCCTAGGTATTCAGAAACAGTCCTAATAGCTTTTGGCCCAGGTGGAATTTCATCAATATCAACCAGCAGTAAAAAAAGGCAGTAAGACGTCTCATATAATAAATAATTAGCATTATATAATTAAAACTAAGTGCATGTGAGCTCTGTGCTGCAGGTAGTGCAGTTGAGGCTGCACACTAGCCACAGTCATTCAGGTTCAGCTCTTTAAATTGTCATGTCCTACATGGAGGTGGAATAACATACTGCAGCAATCAAGTGCTCATAGTTACACTGAAATTGTTTATTTTTTTGCCTTGGATTTTACTGGAAGTATAGCTTGATTTACAATCTTCCTAAACTGCATATACATTTTGTCATTTGGAACTAAAACCAAATGACTGAGCCTTGCCTTAAAACATGGAAACATGCATAAAACAAAGCAAATTGTAAATTGTAGTAACAAAGTAATATTCAGAAGCACAGAGGCAGATCTGGATCTTTCCTTAGTTACTACTGCAGCTTGAATTTATCTACCCAAAACTCTATGGTAAAAAATTCTTTATGAAAAATTCAAAATCTCAGAATAGATGCCTATCATTTAACATATTAAGAAGAGAAATTATTTTTTGAAATTAAGATGAGACAACATGAGAAAAAAAGTTTTGGCTTTTTTAATATCTTTTCTCTGACATTTGGTTTTTTCTCTTGGTTTAGGTGAAGTGGAACCTTCCATGAAAAAAGGTTAGTGAGTTGCTTTACTGTAGAGGGAAAATATTTTGCAACCATTTGAAGAGTTAACTAATACATCTGTAATATAAAAGAAACTCGATACTTGCTGTGCTGTTTGCTGCTCTGTGAGAAAATTCTTGAGTATTCCATTATTATACAGAAATTTTTAATAATTATCATAAAAAATAGAATTATAGCAGTATTATCTGCATCCTTGCCCTTCAAAACGGACTCCTGTTAATGTCACATGTTAATGAGTTACATGTACATCTGGATAGAAATAAAAATCAGATAATAATAATATGAACTATTAGGGAAAGAATATTTAGTGAGAAATAATGAGATGCCGTAAAAGTATTTTATCTTGTGCCAACACAAGACCCTAAAATAAAGGACTGATTCTGAATCTTCAGAAAAAGTACTTAGTTATAATTGATTTTTTAAAGCAGACAAGTGAAGTAAATAGGATTTATAATATAAATCTTTATAGATATTGAATTTGCTCTGCTGAAACATAAAAAGTTCAACTTTTATTAAATTAAAATGAAAATATATTAGAAGGTTTGAGTTATTGATGATAGGATGTAAAGCTTTTCAAAACTAGGGCGTGTTTTTTCTCCATATGGAGCAAAGCTTGAGAATAGTAGGATGTGGAAGCAGCCCAATGTGATCTGAATTTGATATTCATTAGTTTCTCAAGAGGTAAATGTCTGTTTTGAAGAATCTATCACCGCAGTTACTGCTGAGATCATAATCCAGTTTTCTCCGCAGTTAACTGGAACTGGATCAGGCTTCTATTTAATGACATATTTTGTCATTCTCAGTAGGGCATCCAAGGAATTAATAGGCTTGAAGACCAGGATGAATCATCTTTCTATCAATGATCCTTCATTTTAGAAAAACTTATAGACAGTGCAAGAAAACATTCCATCTCTTTATTCCATCAGTAAGAACTCTAAAATGTTCAGCACCACCCTGTCTCTCCTCCCAGAGAGAGAAATTTAAATTTAAAAGGGGGTGCACCAAGTCTGAAGCTGTGGAGCATTGTTTGCAGGGATGTTAGGTACATGGGGGTAGGTGTTTTCTCACCATGGGCCAGTGTAGCTGGCCAGCTGGAAGTATCATGAAGATTCTTCATGTTTGGGAAGGTATAACCTATAAAAAACATTATGGACAACACCATGCTCAGCACTACAATCCCTGCTTCTCTGGAAATCAGTGACACACTCAGACCTTATCCTTTGCATTGGGACACAAGTCTGTAGAAACGGAATTCAGAGAAGCCATCCAAAGAAGGTGGAAGCTGCTTAAATTAGTGAGTGGGAAGTGATGAGATGAGATGATTGTTTGGACCTAAAAGTCTTCAATTCAAGGAGCTGAGCATGTTACTGCTGGTTTGGAACATTTTCCTCACTATTCAAAGCTCATAGCCTGGCTCTGGAGATAAATCCTGAGAGGGACTGCTATCTTTGGTGTGAAAGAATGGGGCAAGGAGCTGTTGATTCCTCAGGATCCGTTATCTTACAGGTTAACTCAGCCAAACAGATGTGAAATTCAAACATGCTTCATCTACCTGATAAGTAAAAAAATTTTGAGTGTACTTTTCCATTTCCTGGATGTGTGTTCAAGATCATTCCTCTGTCTTTTAGAGAGAAAGGCTGTCTCCCTGCTGAAAGCTGTTCCTTGACTTGGACTGCTGAAGATAACACCCCTTTCTGAGTATAGCTATAAGCTTTCACATAGCAACATCCTCAAATAACTTACCATCTCCAGGTAACTGGAGGTCTCCATTTCATCCTGGCAGCTGGGATCTGGCCTTGTTTATACTTGATTTTGTCACCTCTTTTACTGGGTTACAGAAATACAATACATGTGGCCCACAGCCACCAGTCCCTTGGAAATGCCAGTGCAGAGTACTGCATGTGTCTGTTCAGTGACAGGCAGCTCTGAGCCCCACAGAGATGTTCTTGTCTCTCTGCAGATTTCTCTTAAAATTGTATAAACATCAAAGAGCTGAATTGCCAGCACCTAAACCTAAACAAGTTTTCTGAGAGCTCTGTGATACCGTCTAGTCAACAGCTTTTCTGCTTAGGCACAGTGAAATTTACTCCCGGAGCTGAAGCTCATGAGCACAGAAGGCAAACCCCTGGGAGGTGAGCCAAGGGTTCAGATGAGCTCCTGCAGGTGACACTCTCAAAAACATCACAATCTGTTCCCCCAGAACAAGGTGCAGATCTCTGAGTAGTTTTTCTTAACTAATGTGTGCTGTTGTGTATATGGTCCAGAAATAAGACTTCCAGAAGAAAAGCTTTCTAAAACTTTCTAAAAACATTACATTGGTCATTTTTCCCACATGGCCGCTGTTAGGACTGGACCCAAAGGAGGACCACTACACAAATAAACCAGGAAACTTCTTGGGTATCAAAATGTTAGCTAGATCCATGAAATCAGAAACAAATTTTTTGGTTATGGTGTGTTGTCTGGTGTATGTAAGGGACCATTTCTGCATCAAAGTCCCTTCCCCTCTGAGCAGCAATTTTATCCATAGCTTTGTGAATGATCTTTCTTTAGGTGACTCTTATGCTTATGGCATTTGAACATCTTAAAAGAGAAAAAAAAGACCCAGAGAGATTGTGTGATACACTCCTGCTGTCTCTAGAAGATGAACAGATTGATATTTTTCACATTTTTACAGAAAACCTGTCCCAAATTTCACTCTGGAAATGTGCATTACAGTTGCTATGCCTGCTTTTTAAGTATTTGTGTTGGATTTAACCCACAGTTATTGCGGTTTTCATGAACAAGATGAGAATTTGTTTAAAAATTGCCATACTTATTTTTAGTGTGTGGACGAGCCTTCAGACTTGCTTTGTTGACTAGCAGCTTTGGTGAATGCTAAAACATTCTTGTAAAATTTACTTTATAGTGGAATATAATAACTGGAAAAAATAAGAAGATTGCTGGTATCGCAATGCAATTAAATATCGGAAAAAAATTCAAGGGGAGTGGCAAGGACATTGACTAGTCATGAAAGAAGAAAAGCCTAATGACAATTCTGATCTGAAAGAAAGCAAAAATCACTTTCCTAGAGATGTAAATTAAAAGCAAAGATAATAGAAGTACAAGCAATGACAATGGGCTTCTGCAGGCAATGGGACTAATATCAGTTTCAAAATCCTTTAGAAAGGATGAAAATATCTCTCGAGCACCTTTTCTATTGCAATTATTTTTGCCAGTCCAAGTCTTATCACTACTATTTATCTTTAATAATTGGAAAAGAATGAACATTTAATATTGTCTGGAAAAGCAGTGTTCTTCAGTGGACATAGTGAAAGATTATTCTGTAGTCTTTAACAATGCATATTCTCAATATACTAAAGCTGTAGGGTATTTTCACAAAAGACATAGAGAAAGTTAATTCTTTCTTGCAGGCTTAATATGTTTTTGGCTTAATTTCTTTCTACAACAGTTATGACTGATAATGTTCATTTTTTTCAGGGTTAGTTTCACCTCTAGAGACATATTCAATTATCTGACAGCTGTATGTTTTGTCATATTGTGGTCCCTTTTCCTAGAAATTTTTTTTTCTTTTTTTTTTTCTTTTGTGACACTGCTGCCATCAGTTGTGAGTTTCAAAAAGAGCTGAGAAACCTACTACAGAAAATTGGAAATAAAGATCTGTAAATAATAAGCAAGTGCAGACACTTCAGCATGGACAACCACAACTAAAAATGTTATTATTAAACTGTAAATAATTTTCACTTCAATAAATACAATTCATTTAAAAAGCAGAGTAAGAAATAAAGCACCATCATGACAGTGTTATCCATCTCTGTATTACCAAGAAGTTTTTTAATTAACATAATATTATTCTTACTGACAGTCAAAAGAAACTTGATTTCCTTGAGGTAGAGATGGATCTCCAATTTTCTGTGAGTTAGACTGTGTATGAGATAGAAAAATGCTTCAACAGAAATTTCTGTTAAAGGTTGCAAGAAATTTTGTAAAATGCAAAGAATTTTTTTTGGCAAAGCACCTTATCCTTCTGTCTTTGGTTCAAATTATAATATCCTTACCTGAGTAATAGGCTGGTAATTAATATGCTGAAGACATACATGTCAGGCTCTTAAATTGTGGCAACTTCTAAAGATATTGTGAGTTACACTGAGTTATCCTCAGCAACTCTGGCCAAGGTGCAGTTCCCTCAGACCTGACTCCAGACACCCACCCCTATTAACCCCTTCTGCATTCCAAGGTTAGGACGATCAGAATTTATTCAGCACAATGTATCTGCTTGTTCAGACCTGGGTATTGATCTGTGCTAACAACAACAAACAAAGTGCTCCCAAAAGCAAGGGTTCTCAGACCAGACAATTTCCTAGATTTCCTGTAAGAATGATCAAGCAAACACCTACAACTTTGTTTGTTGGAGGGGAAGGGGAGGGGCAGGAACAACCTGCTTGGAGAAGACTGGTAGGGAATTTGCCAATTTGGATTTTAAAGTAGTTTTGATATAATAGCCTGTATAAGTCTAGAAAGAATTGTTTTCAGTATCCAGGCAGGGTAGGAAAATCGTACTGACAAATATTTAATTATTAGTACTGCAATTTAAAAAGTGTGTTAGGTTGCTTTTATCTATTTATGTACCTAAAAATGTAAGATCAGACCAAAAGTTCAGTTACGCAGTGGATGGGACTGAGAAGTCATCGCTGCCCAGGAGTGACCAGTGCAAATGCCTCAGGAAATATATCAGAACTGTCAAAAATATAACCCAAAAGAGTTCTCCATACTCCAAGCATTTTCCCCAGTGAGGGCAGAGTTTTTGCATCTCTGTAATCCACCTACCACTTCCTGTGAACCCAAGGCTACAGATAGTTTGGAAATGGGCTAGAGAAAATAAATTCAGAATACCATAGATGCAACCTGAAAACTTTGTTAAGATATACGTATTTTAAAAAATAATTATGCAGTTTCATTCATCCCTAAAGTATATACCTATTTGTACTGGTAATGCCTTCTGAATTGAGTTTCTTTTATGTTACTGCATGTAATGTTCGCTTTTCTGTATATGAGTTGCTGTTATAGATCTCTCTAAAAGGCTTTCACTGTCTGCCTAGGCTACATTTTGCTACAAAACATTTTGCATATCTTTGTGTAAAGTAGACCCTGTCTTAAAAGATGGAAATCATTGATTGGTTCAATTCTCAGATGTTAAAATGCTGTTCCAGATATGTATGTTTTGCATTTTTCATTTTTGTGGCATCCATTTCTGTTATTAATGTTCTTTTAACAACCTCATCTTGTTTTACTTAGGCTGATCAATACAGCAATAAGATATCCACTACAAAATAGCATTTTATAATGAAAAGAAAATATTTTCCATTTTATCCAGATGAAACAATACTATATACCACCAGGGAACAGAGATTTTCAATTACAGTTCTTTTGCCTATCGTAGAATTCTGATTGGGTTTCAACTTGAGTTGAAACATTTTGATACAAACTTAACAATTATATTTTAAAAGAACTTTGAGCCACAAGGCTAGTAGGAACCCCAGACAGAAGTGTAGCAGGAGAGAGGTTTGCAGCTCTTTAATTTATCCTCTTAAATCAGGGAAAACCTTAAGTGAAGCTATCCACGCTTCTTTCGTGAAAATCTTCATTTGTGCCCTGGCTGTGGAACATTAGGGAGGTTCTCACTCCGAGAGAACAGGGCGGCATTAGGCAGATGCGCCACTGGCTGGAGCATGCTGTGCTTGGGACAAAGTAAATTCCTGGCCTTGAAAACGAAAAATTTTTCCAAAATTCAGTTAAACCCACAGCATCAAAGCTGGGGGTCCTGCATATTTTTCTGAGTGAACTCAGATCCACTCACAGCCACTGCTATTCCAAGGAGAGGCAAGTGCAGCCCATGCTCATGACCCACAGAAACTTCTCTCTTCTGCACACCAAATAAAATCAGTTGGATCTGGAAGTGATTGAATTTACAGGAATGCATATTTCCACACTAATTTGGTAAGATAGAATCTGCATAGTTGATGTTTTTAAAAGCTGAGTAGAATAACCGTGGTTAGTCTTGTGATTTCTTTTTTTTCTATTTTTGACTCCTTTCACAAAAAAAAAAAAACCCAAACCAGAAAAAAGACAACTAACCAATCAAACAAACAAACAGAAACTACCCAAAAAACCCCAAAAAACAAAAAAACCCACCAATCAAAAACTATTACATAGATTTATACAGGAAAATTTTTCTTTGATGTTAATCAAGATTAGAAATTTTATGTATTGCTATATATATAAAATTTTGCCATACAAAGAGGTCTACAAGTCTTTCCTGTATTTTTCTATATAAAAGTACACTCTATTAAGGGCAGACTGATAAAATTGATTATGAAATTTTAAAATTAAATTATTTAAATGTAATTTAAAATTGGTCCAATAACAACTTTGTAGGATAGAATCCATAAAGAGAAGCTCGCCAAGAAAATTTCGTGTTCCACAGAAGGAAAATAAAACCTCATTTTGATCACATGATTCCATCTCTGATGCGTTCAGGTTAAGGGGTTTTCTGTGTTTTTTTCGTTTCTTGCTTTTAATCAAAGTGCAATTAGCATTCATTTTACATTTCAGAACCGAGGTACCAGACTGCAGTTTGGGAATGAAAAATACAATCTTAACATATTTTCATACTAGGAATAAAAATTAATGTCATGTGAAAAATGTTTAGGATTGAAGGTCTTTTAGTAATTTCCATTTTTAATTCTTTCAAAAGCCCAGTCATTGAAATTCCACCATAGAAAAGTCTGTGTATGGTCTTCCTGAAGGATACCAGTGTTGCTTACCAGACAATTAGTCGAAGATAATTGCAAGTAAGCCCCTTCCCATAAAAACCTTTCTGATATTACTTTTCTGCTTCAAATGGAAATCTTACCAAAGGGAAATTAAAACTAAAGAAAAAAAATTTAAAAAATTTAGGCTTTAGAAAGAAAAGAAAAGTGGTTGTTCACCATGTCAAGGTTTATTTACATTGGTAAATCAAGGATTTCTAGCTGGAATTAGCCACAACCGTTGCGTTTACTTTCTTTTTCTTCTTACCTCAGCTTTTCAGGAAAAATAATTTTTACCTATTTTCTTAAAAGACAATTTTTTATTAAAATAATTTGTGATATTACATTTCCAAGAAGCCCTGGTAGATACATGAAAATGCCCAAATACATAAAAACAAACAGAAAGGTCAACTAGACCAATCTGTAATTTGGTGATAAAATGTTTACGATAAGTACATAGTAATAAAATGATACACTTCTAGTCACCATTAATTGCTTAAGTTATTTTATTCTATAGAAGAAGGAATGCTGTTTCAAACACAGCAATATAGAAAAAATATGTACATGTCTTTAACATAATGAGAAAAAGAGGACTGGAAAAATTTCAGTTTAGAAAATTGGATATCAAGAAAGAGTGACTTATAATAAACTATTTAGTCAGGTTGGGATGTTTTGCTGTTATGAAAATAACATGCACTCTGTCTGCAAATGCATTCCTCACAATGCATCTCCCTCGTTGTAGTCTTTTAAAAATAAAAATAAGATAAAACATCACCCTGGAATCAAAGCCCTCCTCAGTATGAGGATGAAGATGTCAGCACATATCTACAGTGAATTTCTTTTATAGACCAGTGAAACTTCAATAGTTTGGAAACAATTGAATATCTGTTGAACTGGGATCCAATCTATTTATTTTTGTCCTTTATCTTATAAAGAGGACTTCATATATATCTGGAAGGCGATGTTAAATCCCTGTGCTCTTGGGGGAACACAAAGCTTACTTGTTCACTGTATGATACTCAAGGTAGGTAAATTCTCCAGAAATATTTGAGGTCATTTTCTCTGTATCTCTGATAACAGTTTAGTGATATCAAACAAAGTATGAAATGTAGGGAATAAAGGCCACTAGGGTGAAGTAGCTTAGCTTTGCTGAATAGCTTTAAGACCAGTCAATGTCACTTCACAACAATGTTCACAACTTAGAAGAACATGTTGGTTTGGACAAATATTCACTAAAGCAGAGGGTTTGGACCAAGACGAATGAGAAGTGATGTTCTGTGAGCCCTGTCAACAGTAGCGTCATACAGCAAATGAAAGAGTCACTATAATAATTCTGCCAAATACAAAGGAAAGAGAAAAAGAGAAAAAAACCCACCCTTATTCTCACTCTAAATTCTATTTGTGATTTCCAAAGAGATGGATAAATAATTCCAAAATGATACCTAAGAGGTACTGTGGCCTGCTACCTCATGCAGTGGATGAACACGCCAACTGTTCAGCATTTTATCTGTAAGGGCAACTTGTCCCCTGTTGCATTTTCAAGAAAGGTCTTACAACACATAACTTCAGAAGGAGTTTTTATTATCCCATCCTGAAGTTTCTATGAATCCCCAGAACAGGACAAGATCTAAGAAAACTGTGCTACTAGCAAACTAGTAGGGAAGTCACCTGAGTAAGTCAATATGTTGCTCAGACCATCCAACACTGAATGTTGGTATTAAAGGTCTTCTTTATGCTGTCTTTGGGTCCTGGATATACGCATAATACACTAATTTAATTCCCCAGTTAGATATTTCCTTCTTTTCTTTTCTTTTCTTTTTTTTTCCCCCCTTGTGCTTTTTGGCTGTTGCAAAATTTGTTTTGATTTTGCTGTGGTTTTTTTTTTTTCTTCGTCCCTCTAGAGTACAGCTACGTGATGTATTAGTAGTTAGCTAGAAGTTGCCCTAGCTTCCTTTCTTCTCCTCCTAGCCCCACGAGGATAACTGTCACCCTCACCAGCTGGCACTATCTGGATTAAAAATAGACATCAGCTGCACAATTGCAAATTTCTCCTGAGGATACCAACAGCAAGAGAGTTGACTAAAATTCTTCATACAGACAGAATCTAAAAACACATTAGAAATGACATCTCTCTCATCTTCTAAAGCTCTTAAGAGCACACACTCTTACCTCGCCCTCAGTATCCATTTCCACCAACTCTTCAACTGCCTGCTACCAATTAGTCTTGATAACCTAAAAAAGATATAGCCCCATTAAATTTCTGGCAATGGCTGTAAAGGTTTTAACTGCTCAAAAGCAAATCATTAACCTCTGGCTCACCAGGATTCTGAATTGGACTCATTTTCCTTTTCACACTTAGATATTTATAAGAGAAAGAATGTCAAAGCACTGAAGGGGTATAGTGCTGTCTTACCTGTAACAGATTATGAAAAAGACAACCAACTGGTAAAATTTCTATAGAAAAAAATTATTTTCATTTCAAATAAAATTCCATGTGCTTAATTATACCTCTAAAACACTAGATATATTAAAACTACTTTCTATGCTCACTGAAGTATTTAAGCAGAAACAGGTTAGCTTTAAGCATGAAGAGATAATTCTGAATGTCGAGGTTCAGAGTTAAATTCCCAGGTCCTTTGCTGACTTTCTGAATTACATTCAGTAAAGCATTCTTGTGTTTCAAATGCGAAAAATAATCCTTTCTTTTTTCTTGCTTTTTCTCTCATATCATTGACATTTTTAAACAGTTTATTGGGATTTTTAAAGGTATATTTCATATGTAAGGTAAAAAATCAGCAGAGGGTGAGGTTTAGGGGTTGTTTTAACAATACCAGGATGGTAGTCAACACTTTATCCTCTATAATGAAGCAAGATGCAGCCTGTGCTTTCCCACTAAGAAATGTAGCCTTCAAAGTTTGAACTCCTGTGTTACAGAGATGATATATTTATACTGTTTATTTATATTTATATTTTATATTTAATTATGGGATATTTATACTGGATATTTATACTTTAGGTACCCATGTGGTACCTAAAGTAATTAATGTGGTCTGAGGCTCCTAAATGCTATCATTATACAATACAACTAAAATAGCTAAGAATAATGCCATCTATTTTACCATGTTAAAAAAAAGGAAATAATGAACAAGCAAAATCAGAAACACAAACACAGACAAAGAAGGTAACTGGTACTGGAAGAATCTCCTCATTCCCTACCACTAAGGGCTGCGCTCTTCCCTCTCACTGCTGTAAACCTGCAAGTACTGACACACTAGCTCACATGGATTCAAGGGACTGTAATTATTTTCTCCCACTTTGATCTTGCTGGAGCTGGAGTGCACAGCCAGTATTGTGCTGTCATTAGACACTGTCAGACGCTGTTAATGAAAATTAGCTGGGTGAGGGGTGGGGGAAGCTAGTGTCCAGATTGAGTGTTCAGCAGGGATTTTCAGTAAAGCTGCCTGCAATACTGATCCTCCACTGACTGTGAGGGTCTGCCTTAGGTCAACAGCACATAGATATATCAGCCTGCTAACAATATAGGCAAATGTTTCTCCTTTGAGCATCTTGAAATGGTCAGTGAGGAGACTACTAGCTTTCCTTCTTGGAGTTACTGAAAATAACCACCCTGCCTGTTCTGTGTATCTGCACAAGACCTGAGGTCTAAAGAAATCAGCATCAAGCAGTAGCCATATTTAAGGAAATAAAGTACTTATTCATTCAAAACTGAAGAAACACAAGGAGAAAGATAATTTTTCATGTTTCCTTAAAAACTTGAGAAAACGAACAATGAAATACAGCTCTTAAAATACATACTCTTTTACAATAATTTAATAAACCATGCTGTCATCTCATAAAGGATCTGGATGGTTGCTGTGGTGACAAAGATTACCCTTGCTGCTGCTTGATTCTGTCATTTTTCTAAACAAAAATTCGTAATATTTGGGATTTATTAACAATGTATTGTTGATAGAGATAAATTACATGCTTTAAACTGGCCATGTAAGTCTTCTATGGCATTATAGCCACTTTCTCAACTCAGCAATAAGATATGATATGATTACTAGAAAATTAAGGCTATTTGTCATGAAAGATGAAGCAGAGAGTATCAGAACTCTCAGAACAACAACAACAAAATATCCAGTAATCTAATGTGTTTCCTTATTTTAAATATTTTGAAGTTAGCAAGTAGTGACTATTTTCTATCTTGTAAATTTATTTAGAACAGCTTATATCTAGACGAGATTTATTTGTGCTGGGAAAATTTGTGTTGCAATGTATCAGAATTCATGTGTTCCAGGCTGCAATATTTGATGATGTTCAGGCTATAATGGGGAGTTTGTGAAAAGATCTTAATTATGGGACGCTTTGCAATATATAAAAGCATATATGCACACACTTGTGTATTATGAAGATGTATTTCACTTCAAGGAATTTGTGTACAATTTTTTGTATGTGTGGTATCCTAATTGTAGCAGGGAGTTAGAGGAGATTCTCATTGCAGTTGTCTAGATGTTTGTGCACTTTTTTGTGCACTGTACTGAAATATTTGTGTGAAGCAAGCTTCACTGCTGATACAATGTGAGTCTGATTTAGACAACCAGTTCTACAGTTGCTGCTCCATACGTATTTTGCAATCAAACTAGCAACAAATTTCCTAAATCCACAGTAATTTTAAAGCCATTTTTTCTTTTCTTTTTTTTTGAATTAACAAATATTTATACTTATTTTTTAAAGAAGAATACTGCTATTTTCTGTAGTGAGACACAAAACAGATCATGAAAACACAGCGGAGCTGAGGCATTTTAAGACAAGCAAGGAATATGTGTCTGTGTGAATGCCTCTGCCTGAAGAATATTATTTCTCACTTACTAGGGTATATTCATTTCTGTATGTAGTGTAACCTCTTGAATTGGGTGAGATGTGCCTCAACTGTATGTTGCAATATAGAGGAAGTGACTCAGCCTTCATTAAGTCCTCTGAGTCAATGTTTGGAGGCCGTCTGGAGCAATGGCATGGAGAACTGCTCAGATGTGCCCAGAATTAAAGAGCAATCCTCCAGCTGTTCTTGTCTTCCACCATTCCTACTACTTATGCTGTCTAAACTAGTTCATGCATCCATTTAAGCAGAAGTGGGAATCCAGTAACTGGATTCTCTCAGTCAATAGAAATAAAATGTTCTCACACAGATGAAGAAAGAAAAATGATCCCAGTTCAGCTGATATACAGTAAATCAGTAAAGTATATTTCTTCCTAATCACAGCCTAGAAGTTTATAGAACAATAAATGAACTACACACCAGACTGAAAAGAGCAAGTTGTAAAGTGAATAAAAGTCCTTTTAGCTTAGTGGCATCACATAATTAGCTTAGTTACGCTACCATGCACTAGCAACTAACAGTGGTATGTATTTTACCTGTTCTTACTCTTTATCTCAGTGAAATAACATCCTATCTGAAGAACACATAGGCTGATGCCATAGAACAGCTATGTTTTTGCAAACCAGACACAATCATTATTTCAGATGCCAAATACTATCTGATGAAAACATTCCATATTTATTTTCAAGTGCCTATGCAAAGATTTGGGGAGGGAAAATTCCGTTTTCTACTGGATTTGTTTGGCAGTGTACATCCTGTTACAACCTGAGAAAATAACTAAGATTGTAAGTGGAAGATTTCAGTTGTCTTCAATAGGCATTAAAGTTACTCCTCAGAGTTGAGACGTAATATGCATAACTTTTTTCTGTTGGATTAACTTTCAGGTCAGTGTCCTTCCTATTTAGACCCTGCAGACAAAAAGTAACACTGAAAAACAAGGAGGCACCTCCCACAGTCTAGCGAGATCTGCGTTTGTTTTTGTCAAAACCAAATATGATCCAGTATTTTATACCAGTGTCCTACTGCAGGAAATATATGCACAATACCATAAAAAAGGCACTCTGTATAGTTTTAATGAATTTACTACACATCTGTAATAAATACCCTTTAAATTTATACAAGTACATGCCAACAGGGCTATGAAAGCTTGATTTCATTCTGGTTTGCTCTTTCTAAAGTTCAACATTTTTAATTTTCAATATTATCCTAGTTTTGGAACAAGAAGGGCAGTAGAAAAAATACTTATGGAGGTATATAGCAGTAATTTAATACAAATATTATAGTTGAAGATTTTAGTTCAAAAGAGATAGCATATCAAGGGCAGATAAATACTGTAATAGCTTCCTCTTCTAATAAGTGAGTTCTCAGGCTTTGGTATACAGCATGATTAAAATGTTGTTCTCCGAGATGATGATCCCTAACCTGGAAACTTATACCTCTGTAATTTGTAGACAGCATTGAGTCTACCTTTTATTGTGTGTTGGAGATACCAGCTCAATATGAGAGCTTTAAAAATTTTAGAAAACATGGCAAAAAGAACATTTTTTCCCTTCCAAAGGTAATTTGGAAAATATACAATGCTAATCTTGGTAAACAACTCAAGATACATACAGAAAATATTTAGTAAAAGCATGTTTTTTCTGATTCATGACCAACATGTTTCTGTATACAGGTCAGCAAAACCTATTCTTGCTGTATGGCTCAATTAAAAACAGAATAATTAAAGACACCTAATGCTATGATTTTTATCCATATATATTGTCTGTGTATATATATAAAATTGAACAATATTGCATGTAATTCTGGATATACAGCTGATAAACCCACTGTTCTGCTATAATATTTGAAGCATTAGCACTTTTTATGTTCTATTATGAGAATACATCTGATATTTTTGTGTGTGTGAAAATTATTTTGAAATTGATAAATCTGCATTGCATTGTTTTCAGAAATTCATAAAGAGAAAATGGAGAGACATGAAAAACGAACACCAACAAAGGGTAACTTTGTTTTTTGTCTCTTTACTTACATATATGTATGCAATGTACAACATCTTTGTTAACTAAGTTACCACCGCTGTATTATAAAAGCATCCAAAGATCAGTTGGCACTGACTGTAAAAGATAAAAAATTCCTATATATCTTAACAGTAACAAAAAAATGTAATTTTATGTTTGTGTGGCTATATTGTAAATGCACATTCTTAATAAGATTCTCATGGCCAAACTTTTCCAGTAATCTTTTTTCTAGCAAAAGTGCAAAAAGTAGACTGTTGATGAAAATTCCTCTGGTGCAAAAGGCATGAAGTGTGTTAGGCAAGGAAGAAAGTAAGTTTATAGGCCAGTGGGTGCCATCCAAGTTAGAAAGTCATAGTTAAAAGTGAGCCAGGTGTGCATCAGAGATAAGAAAGGTCTCCATTTTAAGAAGCTACTCTTTTTCAGACTGTTTAATCTCTTATAACTGGCACTTTACAAAAATCCAGAGAGGAACTGGTTTGGACTGTTTTTCAGAGGTCATGTAAACAAAGAAGTCTCCTGGAATATGTGCAGATTTTTTGCCTAAGAAAGCTCTCCTGTAAAGGTTAGGCCACATAAAACTTGATGAGCATCCCTCTGATGCACCAGTGCTGTGCTTGGTAACGGCGGAAGGAAGCAAGAAGAAATCTTGTTAAACATAGTGGTTACACACATACACCCATACTCACACAATTGTATCAATTTCTATATATATTCTTAGTGTGTTCTTATAGTATTTTACACGTCTAGAGCTAGCTTACCAGTTCTGTGCTAATCAGGGTCCTCTGGACTGCCTAGGACTGCTTCCCAACTACTAAATAAATCATATTGAATCAAAATGAATTTTTCAGGGTACCAGTGGGCTAGCCAGGCAATAACAAACTCAGACCCATTAGCAAGGGATCCCAGTTATGGTCTTTTCAAGCACAGTAATCCAAAAAACAAATGATGTTGCAGTCTTGACCAGAACAGCCTGTTGTGTACCATTTCATATATACAGAATTACATTGCTTTACATAGAAGAATAGTAACCTTGCAGAAATGATTACTAAGAAGTTATAAATACCAAAACAAACAAACAAAAAAGTAATATTCAGGTGTCATTAGTTAAGTCTCTTTATGTATGTATCTGATAATGCAGTCTTTAATTGTACAATCAGTTACTAAAACACAAGTCAAATATTTTTTTTTCTGTATTTTGTTTTCATGTTTAGTCCCAAAAATGCAACTTGTATATAGGAGGATCAACTACTACCAAACATTCTGTCTGGTCTCAGTGTAGAGTGGGACAAAAGCATGAATCTTTAGGGGAATTTTACTGTTACCTTCTAAAATACCTTCAGGAAGTATGTACAAACACAATCTTTTGTTGTTCTTAATAGGAAAAATCCAGAGGTAAAATGAATGTTTTTAATGACAAAAAACAACAGAAAGAATTCCGGTTCTCCACCCAGATGTGTGGTGACACTGGAGTTTTAAAAGTAACTTAATTTTTTTTTTTTTTTTAATAGTCAAACCATCTCATTCCAAGTCCCACAATTTACAAGGGAGTTCCATCCATAAGACTCATTTTGGAAAGATTGAACTGAAATATGAAGAATAGTTGTAATAAATAAAAATCCCAGATGGAAGTGGCCAAAATTATAGGATTTTAACAGTATTGAGAACCAGGAAAACTTGTGCCCTAAAATTTGCTTTTAATTAAATGTTATGATAAACTAGTAGCAATAATGCCCCTTTCAATTACTGTAACCAATTTAATCCTGGAAAGAAGAAATACTATGAGAAATAATTCCACAAAACAGTTGGTCACGCTTATGAATGCTGATATCAAATTATTTAATGATTATGTGTACTCATAAGCACAAATTCACTACTAAGCAGGGTCTTTCCAATTTGGTATTTGATGTATTAGTACTTTCAGAAGGGTCAGTGGCATCCTGGACTGTTCAATCAGGAACTTGGCTAGCCGTCAGAGGCAAGGGATTAATGATCCCTCTGTACTAAACCCTCCTGAGACCACATCTAGATACTGCATCCAGTTCTGGGCCTCCCAGACCAGGAAAGCCATCCATTAACTGGGGCAAGTTCAGTGTGGGGCCACTGCAATGGCCAGGGCTGGAGCAGTTGTCCTGAGGGGAGAGGCTGAGGGATAGTGCTGTCTCAGCCTGGGGCAGCTGTTTGGGAGTCCATCATTTTGTGATACTTTGTAGATTTTGTGGAACTCTGAGCTACTGCTGAAGGTTGTTTAAAAAATAGGTGTCATAATTGTTATTATTATTGCTAGCGATGAATTAGATGGAACTGTAAATTGCATTGTCAGCAAGTAAGAACAATAATAAAAAATATCAAGATAAAAGCATATGTAAGTTCTGTCTAATGGAAGGTCCAATGATAATTTCTGATTTTTATGGAAAACTAATTGTCCTGCATTTCTGGAAAATAGCTCTAATTACAACAGGCATTGCGAAGAAATGGGAAAAGTTTGATTTACCATGTGGCTTTCCCCAAAATCACTTCACTAACACATTGCTTTTGGAGTAACATAAGGAATAAAACAATGTAACGATGGCTACCCCTGGCAGACAAATATTAAATAACAGTGATTTTAGGACAGATTAGTGTGCGCCTCTGGGTTAACAATAGCCACACTGTTGTTTTTTTTTTTTTCAGAAAGTATCTCTGAATTCAGGCTGATTTGACAAATAGAGTCCAGGCCCTTCAAACTATTTCTTGTACTATACATAGTGTAATGACTTGTTAATAAGGCTGTACTGATAATGGAAATATTAAACGTCCCAGAATAAAGCTCTCTGTATTTTAGCATGTGGATAAATTATGAGATTATGAATACAAATATAATGCGTCCCAATAATGTAATTTGCTGTAGCTGGAAGACAAAGCATTTGAGACAGCTAAATAGATAAATAGACCTGGACCATATAAATCCATAGCATAGTAGAAACCTACATAATTTGACCAAGTTAGCAAATTAAATGGCATATTTTTGACATAGGGCTGTCTAGCCTGATTTCTTGAGGTACAGCTACAAACGTGCCTGCATTAACTTTAAACTAGGGAACATGGTACAGATAATGATGTAGCTGTGGTTTCCTTAAATTACTGATTTGGACCTGGGGTCTATGCCCCTCTAAAGATCAAGCCTTTTTTTTTTTTTTTTCATTGTTCCTTCAAGAAGAATTAAGTTATAACCATCTACAGTTACTTTACTTCCGAATGAAAGCATCTACACAGAGATTTAATGCTCTCTAACTAATGCACTCTAACTTCATTGTATTAGTTCATTTGTCTTAACTTTCTTGAGAGTGCTACTCTGTAGACAAGCACTCAGTCAGTTAGCTGGAGCAAGCAATCTCTGCTTCGTGCTTCCTGCACTCATCACCAAGCTTTATACTAAGCAGCAGACTTAAGACTTACTCAGTTAGAAACTATTTTTACTTCCCTTAGGTATGGAACTAGAGCCTGCTTACTACACCTCTTATTTTTCCACTTTCTGTTCTGAGGTGTGCAATGTCTTTGTTGAAGAACTTTAAGGGAAAAAAACTTAATCGCGTCCTCCTTTACTATGTCTTCAACTTGATGCAAATAAAATTTATTATGATGATTGAACTTTGGAAAATTATCTCACATATATGCTATGTTTCTTTTGGTTTTTAATTTTACGTGAAGTAGATAGCAATATTAACTTTGGAATATATTGTTAAATTACCTTAAAATTTACCATTATAAGCTCCTATTTTAGATTATTTATAAATTTATCACATTCTAGTCACTGAGGATGAAATTTCTCATGCTCATCTTTTTGCCTCAGGCTGAATTTTCATTCAAAGACATATAAAAATGTTTCAGCAATTTCCAAAATCTAGGTTAGTGAAAATTAGGTTGGGGTGTTATATTTTTTCCGGTGCTAATAACAGTTCATTCTGAGCTTTGGGCTTTTGGTATTTACAAAGAAGTATGAGAAAATTTCTTTTCGGTTGTGGAAAATTTTTAGCTTACACAATTGTTATAAATCATGTTTTAGTTATTCCTCTTAATTTTTTTTTTTCTGGATGAATCCAGCATCCTATTAACAAAAGAGAAGAGGTGATCTTTTAACTACAAAGTGTGTCATAAAACAAATAAAATGGTTCAACTAAAGTTGAATGAACAGTTTTAGCTTCAACATTTTTCAGCTGAAGTGTGTGTGACTGAGCAGCGTTAAAAACATTTTTATATGTTTTCTCATTTTCCTTTTTTTTTGTATGAAAAAGGAAATCTGATCAAGTCTAATTTGTTTCACAATATGGCCAGCCTGGCTTATTCTAAGACCTAATGCTTGTACCGAGTGCTGCGGGCTTGAAAAAGGGCATGTATTAAGCCTTTTACAAAGAAATAGATATCCAAGTCACAAAATCTGGAAAAGATCTGTAGACATTGATGTATTTTCTGTGACAGAGTTTTTAGGGCTATATATGAAGCTGAACACAAAAACATTTCAGGGGAAAGTTAATATGCTAACAAATATCATATTTAAATTTGTCAGATCAAAAGCTTCAGTGCATTTTGGTGGATCTGTGATTGAAAAGTCAAAAACGACCAGTCATCATAACCCTGAAACATGAACACTTTAATTTTTGGCAACACCTACCCTTCCCGAATTAGGGAAGCCACAGCTCTGACAGTGTCCATAAGAGGTAATGATAAACATTACAATCTGAGATTAGCAACCTCTGAGGCTATGGGGATATCAACACGCAGGATAGGGCTCTTGAACTAACCAGAGATCACCTTCGGCCTATAACTGGGAGGAGAAAAATAGCTTATGCTTATGCCAGCCAGGTCTCTGCATATCAACATTTCAGGCTCCCTGCCCAGATACATCAAGGTTTTTATTTCTCAAGAAGGGGCCAGCTGATCCCTTCTCCATGGTTTTAGCTCTAGTCCACACCAATATTAATAACTTTAAACATCTTAGTCCTTTATACCACTTTGAGAATGTGAAGGAATCTTAAATTTTTCTCTCCACTTTCAGGTCTGCTGACACTCAATCCAATTAGTGTCATTCAAGGTTCATTTTCTGGTTTTGTGTTTTTTGTTTTGTTTTGGGTTTTTTTCTCCTCAGATCATGCCCTCAACAGTCTCTCTTACACAAGTAAGATATCCTGTAGATGAAAACAAGCTTTTTGTTTACAAGTCTGTTCTGAATAGTTCATCTGTCTTTTTTGGCATAGACACTACAAGGGCTTTTGTCTGAATGTGCAGAAGCTCATGTTTCACTTACACTGACCGTCACAGAACTGTTCTTTGCAAAACTGTTCCGTTGCCCCAACCATAAATGACAACACACTGGTTTGAACTGTTTTGCACACAGCCAGTATCTGCTAATACAAATGTAAGATGTAAAAGCATGCTACAATTTCTGCAAAAAATATTCGGTTAAAATTCTACATGGTATATATAGAGAAGAGAATGATTTTTCCTTGGTGTGCTACTAGATGTCCTAAAGCACTTGAATGAGTTACAGTCTGTAATTCATTCAATAATACATTGCTGGTGCTGCTACATTTTTCACAGCCTGCTTTTTTTTTAGTGTAAATTTGTTGTCCACATTCTTAAAGGCATTGAAAAATCTCCCTTCAATCTCTTTCCACTTTACTGCTATTTGTTATCAACAATAATTTACTTGTTATGACTGGAAATGTATTTGGATAATGCAAGCACATATAAAACATAATGAATTTACTGAATGTTCTGAATTATTTTTCTTAAGGACAATGACCTATTTTTTAGTGCAGAAATACTTAACAAAAAATGCTTTTACTTCTGTGAAATGACATTCGCTACAAAGCTGGTAAAATGAGTCAATGTAAAAGCATTAATACGCTTGTGTATAAACCTCACTGTTGTCTTCTAATCACAATTTTCTTTTCTGGGGTTTACTTGTTGACAGAAACTTGAGTATTGAAAAGAAAATAATTTTTCTGTGAAATTGCAAAATTCTAGTCTTTTAGTAGTACAGGTTGACAAGGAATCACAAAGAATGAAATGTCTACCTAAATCATTAGGATGTGGGATAGAACCACATCAAAACATGGTCTGAAAGATGGGTAGGCAATAGAGTCTGTAAAGACTTATGTTTGCCTGTTTCTATCAGGACATGCAGTCGGTTGTGTTTTGAACAGCTGCTCTTCCTGAAGTTACACTGATTAAAAGAGATGTTTTCTTGTTAATCTACCCTGTGACGGAAGTAACAGCTAAAAATAAAGAAAAAATAGCATAGAAAGCAATATGCTGGCAGGTTTTAGGTTTAAGAATAGAAAGCAATGCTGTCAAGGACTGAAAATAATTTCTTCTGTCAGAAATCTTAGAGCCAGGGCGCTTGTGTAATGGGACCAAAAGAGACCAGACAGATTGGATTAAGGTTGCTGAATAATCACTTCTTTCAGAAAAATATAGTCTAACAACTGAAAGCTTATTCAAAGAAAAATATTTCTCCTGGACCTGGAATTAAATATTGACCCTAAAAAGGTCTATACATCATCGAGTACCCATGACTCAGAGCTAAAATCCATTATTTGAATTTACAAATACTTTTCCTTGATCACTTTGGTGAGAGAATAAGTGTACGTAATACCTCTAGATTACAGATTTATTGTGAGCTGGGTTGCGTTTATTTATTTATTGTTTGTTTGTTTGTAGCAATTCACAGAGATAAACCTGAAAAACAAGAAAAAATTGAGAGGAAGGAACCCCTAAAGGGTATGTATTCAGCATTTTACATTCTTTGTCTTTTTACCAGTGGTTCAAAATAGTCTATCTGTTGACTCTTAGACTGTTCTTGTAGATCCCAATTATGTTTAAGGACAGAGGAGGTGCTGTGAAAACCAGCTGGAAGAACAAAGATTTTAAAAGCACTTTGAATTCATCACTGTACAAAAAGTCTGAAATTATATCCAGAGATTAATGAATAAATCTTTACTGCATTATTAACTTACCTAATATGCCCAGAGCACAAATAGACACCTTTTTTATTCTTACCAGAGAATCACAGAATATTTTGAATTCTTGAATAAATCCAAGCATGATATTTGTCATTGAGAATACTTCTAGAAAAATGTAATGAGTAAATTACAATATACTGGACATGGTCCCTGGAGTCATTCTACTTTGGAGACCCTCCTTAGAAGAAAAAATCCCCCAGATTAATTTCAGAGACACTGGGGAGAGGTTTAAGAGAGAGTTGGTGTATGCCAACAACAAATTATGATCTGCCTGTTGCAGGAGTCAGAATCAGGATACTACTTACTCTCCACGACTCATGAGTTAGCTCTGGGTTCCAAGAGTCACCATCTCCCCATTGCATTTTGTGAGGGGTATTTTAGCAAAAAGAAACTTTGTTGGAGGGTACCTACTTATCAAAACAATTTAAGCCTTCTGAGAACATGTCCTTTGCACAAAAATGTGGCTAATGTAGTCTTGGGCTGGAGCAAGAAACACATTCTGTAAGAGCAGATAGGGCAGTGGTCATAATAAATTACCCAAAAAAAGGGAAGACTGAATATCCAGCAACAGCAGACTTATTCAGGCCAAGAACACAAGTCTCACAACTCAAGTGAATGTTCATTTCCTGAAATCTGTCCTTGACTAGGCCTTTCTAATGGCCTCTGATTAGAGATTTTCCATTTTATATAAGTAACTCAAAATACATTGAGTTAACAAGACTAAATTTGGAGGTTAATGGCAGGCACATAAATTCAGGTTTCTGATGGAATGAATATTTATTACTAGAAAACAGAATGGTGGGTTTTTTTAAATTTTGAAAAATGACAGTGCAAAACCAACAATGCTCCATATTAAGACATGAATGTGTCTTTAAGAGTTCTGTTATTATGTGGAAAACATGGAACTATTCAATTTGATTTCACAGGAGAACAATATTTAATGGTTTTTTAAGTTTCTTGGAAGGGGAAAAAAATTATCCTATCCAATCTAAGACAATCAGTGAAAAAGAATAATGACTATTTACACAGAACCACAGAATATGCTGACTAGGAATGGGCACACGAGGATCATTGAGTCCAACCCTTAGCCCTGCACCCATTCCCAAAAGTCATACCATGTGCCCGGGAGTATCATCCAAACGCTTCTTGAACTGTCAGGATTGGTGCTGTGACCACTTCTTTTTTTTGGTACCCAACCAGCCTCTGATTGAAGAATCTTTTTCTAATATCCAGCCTAAACCTCCCCTGGCACAACTTCAGGCCATTCCCATGTGTCCTTTCACTGGTCACCACTGAGAAGGGATCAGTGCCTGCCCCTCCTTTTCCTGTCACAAGGAAGTTGTAAACTGCAATGGGGTCTCCTCTCAGTCTCCTCTTCTCCAGGCTGAACAGACCAAGAGACCTCAGCTGCTCCTCATACAGCTTTCCCTCAAACCTCTTCACCATCCTCATTGCCCTCCTGTAGATGCTCTCTAATAGCTTAATACCTTTCTTATATTGCAATGCCCCAAACTGCACACAATATTCAAGGTGAGGCTGCCCCAGTGCAGAGCAGAGCGGGACAATCCCCTCCCTCCACCAGCTGGTGATGCTTTGCCTGATACCGCCCAGACACAGTTTGCCCTCCTGGCTTTCGGGGCACTGCTGACTCCTATTCAACTTCCCATCAACCAGGACCCCCAGGTCCCTTTCATGGCACTGCTTTCCAGCATCTCATTCCCCAGTCTGTATGTACATCCGGGGTTGCCCCATCCCAGGTGCAGAATTCAGCACTTGCCCTTGTTGAAATTCCTATGGTTGGTGATTGCCCAGTCCTCAAATTTGGTCTCTCTGCAGGGCCTCCCTGCCTTCAAAGGAGTCAGCAGCTACTCTGAGTTTTGTGTCATCTGTAAACTTGCTTAGTATCCCTTCCAGTCCTGTTGATTTAACTTGTAATAATTCATTTTAATATTTTGTCAACCTAATGGCATTTTATCTTAAAGTTAACATACTAGTTTTGTTTCGTGAAATATTACCATAATTACTCTGTATTCACAGCACTAAGAAAGATTGCTTTCAGACTGTATATTGAATTTCAAAACAATGACCATTGATACATGCCTTTCCAAGTCCCATTTCACCATAGTGTGACAGGGAGACTACAGAGACTGGATCCCTGTATTTTGACTGCTTGATTTCTACTCTAAGCACACTGTCTTTTCACGATATAGATAATGGAGAATGTAAATAGCATTCTACTCTAAGTTATAATCAAATTCTGTGATGAAGTTTAGGAAGGTTGTTAATGACACAGAGAGTAGTTAGAAGGGTCTCAGTTACTTAGAAGTGACTTGGTCAGCTATGTCAGGAACCTATTCTCATGTATTTCATCACTATATCGCTGAAAAATGTGAGAGCTGGAATATTCCCTACCATTCTTCTTTTGCTTCCATTTAGATATGGAATTCACGGCACCATAATGGAAGTTCCTTATTTCCTTGTGTTTGTCAAAGGGAGTTTTCCTAAACTTAAATGAAATCTCCACAGGAGTTAAAGCTAGCTTGCAGTTTCACAGCTGATTTTTCTGAAGTGCTCTAAAATCTACATGCTTATTTTTAATTTTCTGGAAAATTATAGTGTAAAATCTTAAGAAAAATGAGTGGAAAATGTGCTCTGAGTGGACAGCATAATGCAGTTTCCACTGTCATAATATTAGTCTCCACTTTGCACATACCAAGGCATCTAATTATAGTTCTGAGATCATCATTGCCAGGGACTGATCTCAGCTAGTGTCCATTACTAGCTATCCATATCCATTACTGGTCATCCATTTCAAGCCATCTGGCAAGCGATAGATGTATCATTTGTGCATGTGATGCTCTTATGCTCCAGGATCCATTCCAGGAATTTTACAACCTGTGTCTGACAAAGTGTGGAGTGGACTGTGTGAAGTCCTCCTTCTACTGCAGGCAGCAGCATTTACTGTGAGCTCTGCCTTAGTCCTCAACAGTTTTCTGAAAATCTCTCTTCAGGAATTGACTGACAATTGCAAGAGATGATGCTACTGCAGTAAACAGCTGAGGCATGTTACCATGGCAGTAACTTGTTAGCCAGAGTTGGCTGCTCACACCCGTGAAGTGGGATGTATGCTGTGCAAATATGCATGGGGTAGCTCGGGAGTAACACAGTGTGCCATTTTGTCTCTGAAGAATTATTTTTGATTCTTAAGTTTTTCCACTTTTTTTTTTTTAATATATATATAACACTTTCTTTCCTAGTGACACATAAAGACAAACTGGAAAGACAAGAAAAACCTGAAAAAAAGGAAAGGCACGAAGGTAATTATTTAATGTCAGATTTTAATCTCACATTTGGAGATAACCCAAAACTAATTCTCTACTCAAAGTCCATTTATGTATCCCCTTGACTGGAAAAAAAGTTGTAGAATAATATGAATAAAAATAATGAGATTATATGAAGGTTTGCGGACTTACAGACCGAATAACATTTTGTATTCCTTCTGCATGTTTTTGAGGTTTTTTTTCTGAAGAAGGGAGATAATATATTTTGTACTCTGGATTAGTATAATCTCATGGTAATCACTGAGTATTTCCAACACTCGCAATAAGTATGGTTGCTAAGAGACTATGGTCATCCAAGAAAAAAACACCTGACAGGCTGTAAACAAAGGTAATGAGACAGACCATGGGGAAAAAAAAAAAAAACATTTTAAATAAAATACTGTGCAGGGCCATTTCAAAGGCATTGAATAGGGCAGGATTAATTCTTTCAGTAGTTACTTGCAATAAAAAATATCTAGCACTGTTTTACCTTCCACAATTCTTACTCTTTTTTTAAACATCAACACAATGTTCATGCATATATTTTTGTGTTCTTAGTATAATCTTGTATACCACAATCAAACAGGGAACTAAGTGTTTGCACACACATGGACCCTGTAGGGAATATAAGCATATGCAAATATCAGTTCTGTATACCTGTGGACAAGTTACTGTGTAAACATTAATCGCAAAAAATTAGCAAATCAGAGCCCACATAGGAGAATATTCCAGACTACCCACCACTCAGTGACTACTGTGCAACTCAGGTGTATTTTGAAACCTGAGCCAGAAATCTAGTCACTGCAGTGTACATAATTTGAATTTGTAAAGTGGAAATTAAAAGCAAACAAAAAGCCCCAAAGAGCATTAGTTATAATGTCATTGCAATTAGATCTGTAATTAATTATAGTGTTTAATCATTCATAGCTGGAAAAACTGTTAGTTGTTCTGTGAAGTTCAGAAAATCCTTCAGATATTAACCAAAGTTATAAACAAGAAAACTCAAACATAACAATAAACCAAAATTAGCCAATAAATTTCATTATATAAATATATATTGAAGAAAAAAGAACTCCTAAACAACATCAATAAGTATGACTCTTCTTGACTAGTTTCTTTCATGGAATTACAGTTGAGCTAGAAAGGCCACTCCTCCCCCAGACAATGTCAAAGACCTCAGGAATGGTAGATGAGTTTTTGAAAGTTCAAATTCCATGTTTTGGCATCAACAGCAGACAGCAGCAGTTATGTTTATTCATCTTTTTTTCTCCTCTTTCTCATTTAAAATGCAACTTTTCTCTTCTTCAATGACCATTAAAAGTGTTGGGTTTTATTTCTAGCTATTCACAAAGACAAACCTGAAAAGCCAGAAAAACCTGAAAAAAAACCACCTACTAAAGGTAATGCAGATTGTATTTAGATATTGTACAATTTTAGATTTTCAGTGCTTACATAGTGTGGGAGGGTATGGAGATGAGTATTTAATGAACTCTTTTAGTTCATGCTGTACATTTTTTGGTGTTCTCACTTTTGCTTGAGCAGGTCTTGATCAGCCCCTGGGTGAAGTCTTGCTCAGCATATATCTCTTGCTTAGCTTTTCTGTTTTGATGGACAGAGTTAATTACAAATCATTCTTATACAGCTGAGGAACTAAGCTTATGACTATTTTATTTGCATTCCTTGATGCCTTTTCCTCAGCAACAGGATTCAGTGATTTGTCTGCAAAGTAGGTTTTCTCTTGTGTATCAGTTTTCAATCTGATGCAAACCTAATAATGGCAGAGTGTTTACTGTCTCTCAGTCTGGGTCTTCCATCATATCCAAAAATAGATTTTCATTTTCATGCCTTTATATTTTTCAGTAACATTTTCATTTCAGTATATGATTTGATCTGTCCTCCATGGCAGAAGTGGCTTTGGTTAAGATTTACATATCGACTAATTATCATATATATTATGAAGCAATATTGTGAGTGTGCAAGAGGTGAATTTCACTAATTTTTTGACTGATAGTTCCATCCTAGCTATGATATGGACAGGGGGATTTAAAAATCCAATCGCCTTGGGCTATTATGTCATTTTTAAAGACTAACATTTATTGTGGCTTGACATTTGAATGTTTTCCTCTGAGGTTAAATATTTCTCTGAGGCAGACATTTCTTTAATGAAGTTCAGTTTCAGACATTGCCCCTTTTTACTTTACTCAGTTAACTCTTAAAAAAATACTATGCAATGTGTCTTAGTGTTGGTCTTTTATGGCATTCAGATTACTTTCATGATGATGAGATACATAAATTAATTAGGTTTAATTTGAATCTGTTCAGGCAATACTTGACCATATTCTATGGAGAAAGGTAGAACAGAAGGTAGGAGTGAAGAAAGAGAGAAAGCAGAATGAAGACTTAAAGACCTAAAAAATTTGAAAGGCAGCCATTGTCCAGTTTCTCTTTTGAAGGGATATTTGTTAATTTTTTCTACTTTCAGTGTATAGCTTGAAAATGTAGGGTTGGTTTTTTTTCATAAAACAAAATCACACTGAAGTAATCCAGAGAAAATAAATGCCCAAAGTGTCTGTGTAGATCTGAAAAGCAAATAACTTCCAAGAATCACTGAGACAGTCCTAATGAGCAGCCAGCCTGTTTACCCATTTATCTTCTGCTAGCTAACCAAATAATCACTTAGAGCTTTAATGTGTTTAAATAACAGCCATAACTCCAGTCACTGGCTGAAAAATTTTATTAAGACTTCGGACACTTCGTAGCTGTGGAGATTTGCTGCTGCAATGTGACATACAGTCATGCTGCCCTCACTCAGGTAGTTTCCCTGCTGTGTGAGTCCCTACAGGTGGACTTAGGGCACATGGAGAGTCGTGCTCAGTGTATCCAAAGGTGCATTTCTGCTGGCAATGTGCTTCTGAGTTATCTATTGCCAGGTTCACCTCTCCTTCCTCAGGGGTCTGCTCTAAACTGGATTAGCCACCAGCAGTGCTGAGGGGTTATTTCAACCACTTCCAGTCCCTAGGAAATGAGAATATTCAGGTCCAGGCCAACCTCAGGGAATGGGTATCCTGAAAATTGACTACTTCCCCCCCATTCAGCAGGTTTTCTCTATTCTCAGTAAAAAAAACATAGGTAATTCTTCAGCCTCTATTAAAGGCTCTAGAAAGCCTCAGTGATATGAATGTTATTTAAATACATCATCGAAGAAACAGCTATCTTAAAAATAAACAAAACCATAAGTCTAAATATCAGTCATAGCTCATACAGGCAGCAGTTCCAGGATGGAGTTCAATTAGAGAGGATGTTGTCATTATGTAGTTGTCAGTTGTGAAACAAGTGTAATTAACTCTCAAGGTTGTTTTATTCTGGCGATCTGTCTGAATGGTTACCAAGAGGGGAAAGATAGAAGTCTCTGTGTAAAATTTTGTCAACCTTTCTGAGAAATAGCAGTGTGTGTTTACACAGTATATCCTGTGCAGACATGAACTCACTCAAGCGGGGCTCAGAAGTGAGAGCCAGACTTGTGGCTGTGTTTGTGTGACAATGAGCCCAAGCTAAGAAAAACACCTTTCTGTAAGACAAATGTAGCCACATGGCTTCCTTTTGGCTGGAGCACAAGAGGATTAAGTCCGTGTATTCTCAGAACTTGAGATGAGCAAATTTGTATCTTCTGAAATATGCAATATAAATGTTCCCAGTGAAGCTTCAGATCTGTGTGACTCGCTTGTCTTCTGGTTAGAGACTCTCAACAGATATTTTGAAGCTTTTTACCCCACTATGTGAACCTGAGAAAAAGAAGAAAGAATTCTGAAAACTGAAAAGCAGGAATTATAAAGAAATGTGACATTTCCAGAGATATTGTTCTGTTTTTGTAGTAGTTTCTCATTCTTTGTGAGGCTTTTTCCTAACATACAGTTGTTCTCGTTTCCAGTAACTCAAAAAGACAAACCTGAAAGACATGAAAAAGCTGAAAAGAAACCTCCTCCCAAAGGTATTTATTTATCTATATTTTTTAACTGAATTTACATTAAAATGCATAAACTTTATTTTATTCAAGCAGAGATTTTCAATGTGCATGAAAAATCAGCTACATGAAACTAAAATTAAATTAACACATAATTAGAATTAAAATACCTCTAGAACATCCAGGGATTAATTCTATGTTTGATCCCCTTTAAAACCTGTTAAAATTTCAAAGATGAGTATTAAAAGTGTGGACCACCACTTCCCTGCAAAACAACTAGGCCTACCTGTAAGTGATCTGACATATATTTTCATTATAACAAGTTAAGGAAAATAATTCTTCACTAGCCAGCAATACCTGGTTGTGCTGTGGCTTTGTTTGGAAGGAGAAACACTCTTACATAAATATCTGCATTCTGATTTATAATACTTAGATCTATTCAGTTAACATATTGATAAAATCAGTTTAGTCAGCCCAGTGGCTTAATAGAAATGGAAGTCTAGAGCCTTACAGAAAACATAGATTTGTTAGCACACAAGTTTTGCCTCAAGGATGAAGATATTTAGAGCTATGAAGAAAATAGAAATATGAACATAAAACTAAAAGATTAGTTTAGAACATATTCAGTTGCATTTTATAATACTTCTGGATTTTCCACCAGAGTGAACTAGAAACACACATATTGTCAACATCCATGTCTCAGATGAGAAAAAAATTGCTGACACATAAAAGCAGAAGGAATACTCTAGATCTCACCAAGCCCTGTGTAACTTCAGCTACTGATATTTACAATTTGGTAATTCTCCTTGGAAATCTCCTTGCTCTGCTGCAGTGCACCTTGTGAATTGGTCTCAGACTAGTCTTTCGGCCTGGGGGACTGATGTAGAGATAGACTCAAGAACTCAAGACTTCTTGGACAAAGACAGAGAATTAGTGCACTAAAGTAACTGTTAAAAACAGCCACACACTAACTACTTTTCCAGCTTACAACAGAGTTTAACTCTGATCTCTGAAGCTTAAATTTACTCAGATTTTGCCTGGAAGTACCTTCTGTATTTGCTTAATGACCAAAATTTGTCTCCCTACTTTACACCACAATAACTCTCATGCTGTCATTAGAAACACTTGTATTATTTGCCATAGCCTACCTCATTTAGTATTAGTCAAGTACTTGGTGCAGGACTGAAGTTAAAACCTGTTTGCATCTCATATTTCTGTTTAAGTCTGTCTGGTTTGAGGGGATTACAGTTTGCATCAGATCTGACCAAGGTGTTAATAATGAAGAAATGCTGATTAGTAATAGCACAATATAAAATAAATGGCATTGAGTATTATTTTTGTGGAGAAAGAATGACATTTAAAAGCTTTTTCTTTATTACTTGCAGAGGAGAAGAAAGTAAAGAGCACTAAAGTGGAAGCAAAAGTTAAAAAGGAAGTGAAGGATGGAAAAGGAGAAACAAAGGTGGCTGAGAAGGTCAAGCAGGCAGAGATTAAACCAACAGAAACTGGGCTAATAAAGGCCAAAACAAAAGTTAAAGAAGAGAAAGCTCTCCAGACTGTAACTAAATCGGACAAGAAAGGTAAACAAAATGAGGAGGAAACAGATGAAGATCTTAAAAAGGTAGTAGGGAAGGAGAGAGAACAGAGTTAAAGCTGTCAAGGACCAAAGTCTGCCCATGAAAAACAAAAGTGCAGTACAAACAAATTCCAGATGAATCTCACACTGCTAGGAGGAGACTACTGAAAATAAAATGTTTCATATATATAACCAGAAGGTTCTAACAGTTTTTCATGGCTAAAGATTCATTTTAATTTAAATCCTTCTTTGCCAAGGACCAATTTCTCTTCAGATAGATATGAGACTTTATGGATTTGCTCAGAAGCATTTTGTATAATGGATTGCTAGCAGAGTTATTTTGGAAAATATGCACTGTTCAATGACCTGTGGGGAATTTTGTTTTGTTTCTACATCTGCACATGTCCTTTGTAATGATAAAGAGAGTAACAACAGAGAAAAGGGAATGTAATAATTTATCTAACATCATATTGTATGAGGCATTGTCAGGTTGTCAGGTAATGTATGACATAGTGTCATACCTACCTGATATAATTTAATGTGAAAGCTTTTAAACTTCTCCTAAAAAAGAAAAAAATGCTATTTCTTTGGTAAAAGGAATAAATTAAGTGATAAAACAAAGAATCAAAATGCATCAACACCATATAGTTAACAAAAGTGTTAACTATATGCTCCCCCTTTTTCAGAGTAAATCTGGGTTCTTCTACTCCCAGGTTGCACTGACTGGTTCTCTGATTTCCCTGTGGCCCTTTCATGACATTAGGTAAAATTTTATATGAATGCAGGCAGCAGGACCTGGTTTTCTGTATAAACTCTCACACTCCAGCAACGGGACCCTTACAACATTGATAGAGGCAGCTCAGCGTTGCATGACACACCTATCTGATCCTTTCAGCTGATCACCACAGATAAAGATGTGCCTGAGCATCAAAGAAGCCATCCCTTACTGGATATCTGCATCTACATAGGCAGATTCTCTCAGAATTTCATAACCATCAGCTCTGGACCCCCTGGGAGTTGCCTAAATTATACGTTTCTGGAAAATTGAGAGACATAGCCCACTTTCTGACATGCACAGTGTACTGATTTTTTCACAGTGTTCTAGATAATTTTGTCTTTCACTTGAAATATTCAGACCTCTGAGGCATGAAATCACAGAAGCATCTATCACACTGATTGCTGTGACCAAAGAGAAAATTCAACAAATTCTTCAGTTCCCTTGGGATGTGCAAATCTCTTCCAATTTTTGTTTGCACTGGCAGAGTTTCAGTGCACATGGGATCCAGTCCATACTGTTCAGGATAAAGCTCTCAAAAAGAAATGGTGTGCACATGAGGCACTTTACTCCCAGCGAAATACTTAAGCAAAATAAAGTCAGTAGTGATCAAAGATTACAGAGACCAATAGCGAGTAGTGGGGTTTTTTTGTTTGTTGGTTTGGTGTTTGTGGGCTTTCCATCACACACCTTCACCACTTTTAGCCGATAAATATTAGCAAAATGATCCATCTTGACATTAACACATCACTTGGTAAGTCTGCTTTGGAGTATGACCCCAGTAACCCTGCACAGAATTCTATTAGGTGAAAGTGAGAACGAGCAGCTGGAGTGGTGGAAGGAAGAAGCCTCTTCAGCTGCCCTTATCACTGGAGATAGGGTTACACACATCCAGTGAAAGCTGCCTTTTCTACTGTCGTCCTTCCTTTTTCCACCGTAAGCCACTGTTGCCCAGCTGGATACTCTCAGAAAATTCATTTTTATTTTTCAGTCCCACTGTGATCCAAGGTGAAAATAATTTTAAATTCAATGCAGTTTTACCAAGATTTTCTGATCCTGCAATCTTTTACTTGCTCAAGGGAGTAGTTCTACTGACTTATCTGAAACAAAATAAAAAATATAACACTGATCACAGAAAGTTGTTATGATTTCCCTGCTGTTGCATCATTTCTTACTCAAACTGAAATTAAAAAAGGATAGGTTATCTCTCTGGGTAAATCACATGAAGTTCAAGAACAGAAATATCTCTGAGTATTTTTATCATTAAGAATCTAGTCCCAAACTTTGACATGATTTATTAGGACTTAGATGAATATTTGGGCCATCATTACAGAGTCATAAGGTGAAAATTATAGCATGAAATTCTCCTTTTTAATAAAGGGGTTTAAATTAAAAGGGATTTTTAGCCATGAAGAGACATATGAAAAATCAAATTCATTTAAAATTTCTTAGATTTCAATCTTTGCTAATTGATAGCTTTCTCATGAACTTAAATGGGCTGTTATAGAGCACCTTGCTATTTCATATACAGTAGAAATTTTATTTTTGTTATTCAGAGTTTTACATTATGCCTTCAATTTGTTTTACAAATCCCAGTTTTTAGGGGTTGAGTTACTAAAGAAATCCTATGTGAAGAAAATGAATATAAAATCTTTGTTCTCAGGTACAATCAAGATTAAGGCTTTTTTTTTTAAGTTTATTCAAATTACATTTATGAAAAACAAAACAAAAAACCAAACAAACAAAAAGGAAACTAAAAAGCCCCCCAAAAGAAAAAGAAACTAAAAATTAACCATAAAACCCCACCCCAATATAACCAATAACACAGTCTATTTTATTTCTGGACTATATTCAAAGAATTGAATATTTTAAATCAGTGAAATTATGTGATTCTAGACCCTCAGGCTATGTTTATATCATAACTTATATAGAAAAAACACAGGCTTGCACTCTGTCCTTTGATTGTCCATATAGCTTATTGTCCCCTGGCATAGTGTTGGACTGTGCCATCTAGCAGACTTTTTTATAGACATTTTGCTCCAAAATGGTCCAGGGGATCTTCCCAACAGGCAGCATGGATAAAGGCAGCTTGTTTTGGCAAAAGAGAGTTAAGGAAAACAGCTTTTTTGGGCAAGAACTGTGCCCTGTCATTGGCTTTGTGGGCTGAAGAGTTGGCATTGCTACACTTTATTCACTAATACTCATTGAGGTCCTAGTTGCAAGTGTGTTGAAGTCAGTAGAAACACTTTGCTGACTTCAGTGGCTTTAGGTGAGTTTAAGAACACAGATCTGTATATACTTGTTTTCTCACACATACGCTGTTACTTTTTTTTTTTTTTAATTATCATATAGACTTAGTGCAGATATTACAGCCTTAAGGATGTAATGCAAAGTTGAAGCCAGCCATAATGGTAAATTTGAATTCCTAAATATGAAAGTAAAAATTATGAATAGCCATTAGAGGTTTTAAAAACAATATTTACAGCCTCACCTCTGTGTACATTCTGAAAATTTTGCCCAAGGCTCTACAATATTGACTAGTACTACTCCTGACATCTCACTGACACAAAATAGCTGCATAGGCTCCTATCAACTAGAAGAAGCAATTTTATTGTTGATTTTTGTTTATTTATTGATCTGGTAAACCTTTTCCCTAATTTCTACATCTGCATAGGAAATAATGGCTTGAAAGCTGCAACTCTCCATCCACTTCTATGACAGTCAACTTAACAGAGCAGCAACTACATAAATGCCTCAGCATCAAATGATACTGATGCTTCAGTGAACTATGTATGAAAGCAAATAATATAATGAGTGTCACATACTCGGGAATGGCACTTTGCATTTAGATAGAACAAGAATACCATTTTTAAAACTTAAATAATTCCAAAGTCTGCATAATGTTATTTTGAAATTGGCAAAGAGAAATCAAGTGGCTTTGTAGGTGAGTAGGAGAGAGATACAACAGGTGGTGGAGAGAGCAAGAGTTGCAACTTCTATAACATAAGAACTGTGTTAGAAGAGTCTAGGACAGATGGATGGATATGCTTCACTCAAGGACAGTTGGGAACTAACTTAGCTAACCAGAGCTGGCATTTAGTCATCAACTTTAATTTTCAAAGTTATTGCCCCTTATAGTCCACTGGGTACTCAGTTACAACTGATAACTTCTCTTCAACATTCATAATGTTAGAAATTTTTATTAAGGTCAGCACCTTGGTATAGGAGAAATCAATAGACTGTCAACATTTCTAGAACCTGAGTTTCATTTAGATTCAGAAACCTTAATTTCTGAATAGTGTAGTTTAATATATATAATATATATACAGATTTAATATATACATATATATATTTGTAAAGATTAGTGTTTGGAATATAATTCTATAGTGAAACAGCAAAATTCTATGGAAAGTCTCATTGCTATTGGAGTGTAAGTACACAGATTTCTCTTTATATTCCCATTCACTAAGTGTACATATTCATTATACTGTTAAAACAGTATTAACAAAATACCCCAATAGAAAACTTTTTTAAAATTTTCTGTCATCTGCCTCTGAAATTGATCTTTAGGCATAAGGAAAAGTCTTTGATCCCTGTGTCCAGACAGCAGTTGGCACACTAATTGTGCATGGGGTTAGGATATATGCCAAAACCAAAGTTGTGCACTGCCAGCCCAGAAGAAGAGCTGGTAGCTTTGGAGTACTGGAAGCTTGCTGTTTTTGGTAGGGGTTTTGAATTAGACCTCGACAACAATTGTTGCTTTTGGAACATGTGAATTAATTGAAGGTCAGGAAAAAAACAAAAACCTATGTGTAAGACTACTTACGAAAAGACTACTGAAGTGTCTCTTTACTACCAAGCTTTATCTTCACTGTTAAATATAAGTGATGTGTTAAATTTACTTTCTTCATTATTTTTTTCTTCCTTTTTGCTCTGTTAGATCAATATGCATTCTGTCGCTATGTGATTGACATGTTTGCGCAAGGGGATTTTTATCCAGGTACTTTCCTATATCATTGAACTCTGTTCTAATATTCTTCTGTTTCCCTGAGAGTTTTTGCTCCTTTATGTATTAAAAGTGCGCTTTGTATTATTGGGAGGTCTCTTAAGAGCAACAAAGAGTGTGCAAATAGTTTTAATAAAGCATAAGAGCTAATGGTTGTTTTCTTAAAGCTTTTAATTTTCTGCCTACAATGCATGAATTAAAATCAAGGTTATGTTAAGAATAGAGTCAATGTAAGGCTGTAGAAATTGCTAAAATTTTCCATGCTTTTTTTTGGATGAGATGCAAAAGGAAGAAGCTTATTGTTAATAGCTTATTATTTGTTGGGTTTTTTTCCCCCTGAAATAACAAGGCTTAACCCCAAAATGCTTCAAAAATGGAACTGTCATTTTTGTTCTTAGTACATAAAATACCTTAGCTGATCCATCACTTCTGGACTTTACATTCTCACTTCCAACATCTCCATGCTAGTCTATTCTAACACAGGCACTTAATTCCTCACCAAAAAAAGAGGATGGAGCTATTGTTGATGACTGAGCATTATCTCACATTATTAAGTCACTCTATCCTTACCTTATTTAATAGATATTCTTCCCGCTGAAATCTAACGTAAGAGGACATACTATAGAGAGGACATAATCCTAGGAATGAAAAGCAATGATATTCATGAAAAAAGTCAAGGAGAGAATATTTAAGGATATACTAAGCCTTATGAACTTTGTTTAGTCAGTTATTTGCTCAACAAGATCTCCACTTATACACCTCTGAGTTGAATGGGTTTTATCTCTGTCTTGTGGCTTACATCCTCACTTGACATGCCCATGTTCAGAAAGAGCTGGCAAGTCCTGAGGATGTAGCTGAGAAACAGAGGAGAAGGACACAGATTTTTGTGGAGGGAAAATGAAAATCCTGGGATTATGTAGGGAGAGGGTTTGTGTGGCCTGTTCTCAAAGAGTGATGTGGAAAGGTAGGGGGTTCCATTAAAAGGGAACAAAATACTGTATCACTGCTATGACTTTTAACGATAGCCAGTTATAAATGGAGGAACTGTTTTAGGCTCATAGGGGGAGAAAGATGAACAAAACCTTCTAGAGACCTTCAAGTATGCTTTAATTTAAAAAATAACTACCTGTGCCAATGTTAATGACCTAGTTTCTGCCATTACACAGCTGTACCATCAACAAATCACATGACAAATACTTGTATGTAGATCTTCAAGATCTTTCTTACAGTTCTCCTGGCATTTACAAGCAGCCGTGACACATGTCAAAACTCCTTTTTCTCCAGGTGGCTCCCTGTCCCATTTGATACTCTGAAGGCAGAGCAGACATGCTGTGGGAAGGGAAGGTTTAGGTTTTTTTCAGTTTTGTCCATTCCAATTGCAAGGAAACTGGCAAAACCATGAAGGGGAGCAGCAAGGCAGAGAGGGAAGTCTGTAGTGACTTGAATTTAAGAAGATAAAAGGCATGACTCTTGCTTTCCAATGTTTGTCTCATGTCATACCAGTGTGCTATGGCTAAGTTGTGCTAAGAAACCACAGGTTAAACAGCTGAAAGACATTCAATGGCCATTGGGTGGTCAGATGGCCTTACAGGTGAATGAACAACTAGGGTGACAGCTTTAGGCCTCAAAAAGTGGAAAAAAAGTCATAAAGCATCTTAAACAATGTACTTTGTAGGTGAAATGGGAAAGTACAGCCCCTTAACATCTCCCGAAGTTCACCTGTGGCTTCATCTGTAAAGCAACTGTTATTTGACCTGTTAAGTCACTTCTTGACACCTGAAGTAAAATACTGTGGGTGGTTGTTGTGGTTAAGCCACATACGTTTTTGTGGGAGGTAAAAAAAAAAAAAAAAAGACA